>PITA01005567.1:0-109094 GCA_004023965.1 Spilogale gracilis | reverse complement strand
TAATCTAGGGAGGGAAACGAAACAACAGAGATTTTGAACACAGAAACAAACTGAGGGACTTGGAGGGAGGGGGGTGGAGGGATGGGAGAGCCTGGTGGTGGGTACTGGGGACACCTAAAGCGGGGAGCACTGGGTGTGGGGAATGGGGAATGAATCTTGAAACACTGGGAAAAAAAATTTAGTAACAATAAAAAAAAATCTATATAAAAAAAATAAATAAATAAAAAATAAAAAAAAAAACAAAGTACCGCAAATTGGATGGCCTAAAAAAACAAGAAATTATTATCTCATAGTTCTGGAAGTTTTTAGTCTGGTGTCACGTAGTTGGTTCCTTTGAGTGCTCTAAGAGAAAACTGTTCCAGGTCTCCCCCATCTTTGGTGGCCTCAGGCATTCCGTAGACCCTATCCTCCAGTTGCATCACTCCAATTTTCTGTCTTCACGTGACATTCTCTCTGTATCTTCATGTCATCTTCCTTCTATATGTGTCTGGCTCTGTGTCCAAATCTCCCCTTTTTGTAAGGATATTGGATTAGGGGCCACCCTAATGACCTCATTAACTTGATTACCTCTAAAGACTTTACTTCCAAATAAGATCAAATTCTGAGGTACAGGGTGTTAAGACTTTAACACATCCTTTTAGGGAGACACAATTCCACCTCTAACACCATATTCCTTTTTTTCCTTGTAAAGTTTGCCAGATTAGTTAAAAACCAAATGACTATACACCAGCCTATCCTGATCAATATGACTTTTTATATTGTCACTGCAATATGATGAAAATTCATTTTTCTTTTATTATATTCTTAAGAAATGCCTAGAAAAGTAAATCAAAGTAGAGGTTATACATGGATGAAGAAAAATAGAGTGATCTTAGCAATTAAAGTATTAGCTTTGTAATATATGAGAAAAAATGGACAAAATATTGCAAAATATTGCAAAGAGTTAAGTTGTATCTGCTTGGAGGAAAGTTCTCCAAATGGTGGGATTCCAAAACCATCATCTGTGGGCTGCAGGACTGCTATATTGACAGTCATTGTATTCTACAGTTTTACTTCTAACCAGAGTTCATTTTATAGCAAAAATTTATAAGCAATGGTGAAATTTGTTGGCTTTACCATATTCTCCATCACCTTGAAGCTGCCATCATAAAATGGTACAATGGCCTTTTTTTTAGTTTAATTATTTATTTTATTTTATTTTTTCAATGACCTAGATTCATTGTTTATGCCCCACACCCAGTGCTCCATGCAATACGTGCCCTCCTTAATAACCACCACCAGGCTCACCCGCCCCTAACCCCCCTCCCTTCCAAAACCCTCAGTTTGTTTCTCATAGTCCACAGCCTCTCATGCTTCATCTCCCTCTCTGATTTACTCCAGTTCACATTTCCTTTCCTTCTCCCACTGTCCTCCATGTTACTCCTTATGCTCCACAAATAAGTAAAACCATATGATAACTGACTTTCTCTGCTTGGCTTATTTCACTCAGCATAATCTCCTCCAGTCCCATCCATGTTGATACAAAAGTTGGGTATTCACCTTACACCAGTCAGAATGGCCAAAATTAACAAAACAGGAAACAACAAGTGTTGGAGAGGCTGCAGAGAAAGGGGAACCCTCTTATACTGTTGCTGGGAATGCAAGTTGGGGCAGCCACTTTGGAAGACAGTCCAGATTCCTTAAAAAATTAAAAATAGAGCTACCCTATGACCCTGCAATTGCACTACTGGGCATTTACCCCAAAGATTCAGATGTAGTGAAAACAAGGGCCATATGTACCCCAATGTTCATAGCAGCAATGGCCACAGTCGCCAAACTGTGGAAAGAGCCAAGGTGCCCTTCAACAGATGACTGAATCAAGAAGATGTGGTACATATATACAATGGAATACTATGCCTCCATCAAAAGATGAATATCCAACTTTTGTAGCAACATGGACTAGATTGGAAGAGATTATGCTGAGTGAAATAAGCCAAGAAGAGAAAGTCAAGTATCACATGGTTTCACTTTCTTGTGGTGCATAAGGGGTAAGATAGAGGACAGTAGGAGAAGGAAAGGAAACGGGAAGTAGGGTAATTCTGAGAGAGAAACAAAACATGAGAGACTTTGGACTCAGAAACAAACTGAGGGTCTTGGAGGGAAGGAGGAGTAGGGGTGGGAGAGCCTTATGGTGCGTACTAAGGGCACGTATTACATGGAGCAATGAGTGTAGGGCATAAACAGTGAATCTTGGAACACTGAAAAAATAAAATAAATTAATTTTAAAAAGTTGGGTATTCATCCTTTCTGGTGGAGGTGTAATATTCCATTGTATATATGGATCCAATCTTCTTTATCCATTCGTCTGCTGAAGGGCATCTTGGATATTTCCACAGTTTGGCGATTGCGGCCATTGATGCTATGAACATTGGGGTACATGTGGTCCTTTTCACTACATCTGTATCTTTGGGGTAAATACCCAGTAGTGCAATTGCAGGGTCATAGGGTAGCTCTATTTTTAATTTTTTAAGGAATCTCCACACTGTTTTCCAAAGGGGCTGCACCAACTTGCATTCCCACTGACAGTGTAAGAGGGCTCTCCTTTCTCCACATCCTCTCCAACACTGCTATTTCCCATTCTGTTAATTCTGGTCATAGAATGGCCTTTTGAAATCTCACTTATCATGGCAGCTGAATTACAACACTTTGTCAGTGTCTACTGCAGCATTTCTCAAATTATTTGAATTCAGGACCCCTTTTATATTCTTAAAATTATTGAAGACTCCAATGATCTTTCAATTTGGGTTAGACCTATTGATATTTCTTGTTTTATAAATTAAAATCGAGAATTTAGGAGCACCTTGGTGGCTCAGTCAGTTAAGCATCTGCCTTCAGCTCAGATCATGATCTCAATGTCCTGGGATCAAGCCCTGTGTCAGACTCCGTGCTCAGTGAGGAGCCTTGCCCCCCACCCCTGAGTGTGATCTATTTCTTTTTTTTTTTTGACATTAAATTTATTTTATTTTTTCAGTGTTCTAAGATTCATTGCCCATGCCCCACACCCAGTGCTCCATGCAATAGGTGTCCTCAGAACCACCACCAGGCTCTCCCATCCCTCCACCCCCTCTCTCCAAGTCCCTCAGTTTGTTTCTGAGTCCAAAGTCTCTCATGTTTCGTTTCTCTCCCTGGATTACCCTACTTACCATTTTCTTTCCTTCTCCTACTGTCTTCTATATTACCCCTTATGCACCACAAGTAAGTGAAACCATGTGATACTTGACTTTCTCTTCTTGGCTTATTTCACTCAACATAATCTCTTCCAATCCAATCCATGTTGCTACAAAAGTTGGATATTCATCCTTTCTGGTGGAGGTGTAGTATTCCATTGTATATATGTACCACATCTTCTTGATCCATTCATCTGTTGAAGGGCATCTTGGCTCTTTCCACGGTTTGGTGATTGTGGCCATGGCTGCAATGAACATTGGGGTACATATGGCCCTTGTTTTCACTACATCTGTATCTTTGGGGTAAATGCCCAGTAGTGCAATTGCAGGGTCATAGGGTAGCTCTAGTTTTAATTTTTTAAGGAATCTCCACACTGTTTTCCAAAGCGGCTGCACCAACTTGTGTTCCCACCAACAATGTAAGAGAGTTCCCCTTTCTCTGCAGCCTCTCCAACACTTGTTGTTTCCTGACTTGTTAATTTTGGCCATTCTAACTGGTGTAAGGTGGTAACTCAGTGTGGGTTTGTTTTGAATTTCCCTGATAGCTAGTGATGATGAACATTTTTTCATGTGTCTGTTAGCCATTTGTATATCTTCTATGGAGAAGTTCCTCTTCATGTGTCTTGCCCATTTTTTGATGTGTTCATCTTCTTTTTGGATGTTGAGTTTGAGTAGTTCTTTATAGATCTTGGATACCAGCCCTCTGTCTGTAGTGTCATTTGCAAATATCCTCTCCCATTCTGTGGGTTGCCTCTTTGTTTTGTTGACTGTTTCCTTTGCTGTACAGACGCTTTTTATTTTGATGAAGTCCCAGAAGTTCATTTTCGCTTTTGTCTCCTTTGCCTTTGGAGATGTGTCTTGGAAGAAGTTGCTATGGCTGATGTCAAAGAGGTTACTGCCTGTGTTCTTTCCCTGGATTTTGATGGATTCCTGCCTCACATTGAGGTCTTTCATCCATTTCAAGTTTGCCTTTGTGTGTGGTGTAAGAGAATGGTCTAGTTCTTTCTAAAAAATTAATTAATTAATTAATTAATTAATTAAATGGAGAATTTATAAGAGTTTGTCAATTCACCCAAAAATAACAAGTCATTATATGTTAACATAAGTAGCATTTTTATTAAAATCATTACATTTTCTCAAACAAAAAATATCTGAATCTGTTTTTTAGTGAAGTATGTGAAGAAGATCCTTCCTTAAACAGAGACATTATTGGAAAGGGAGGAGCATTTTCAGATCTGAAATAATATCAGTGAATTTTTCATACTTTGTTAAAATCCTTTGGTCTATATTGCACTTTTTTTGTGGGAAAGATGGCGGAAGGCCAAGTGACCCCATTTTGGGGAGTTCCCTGAAGTGAGCTCAATTCGTGCAAAAAACACTAGAGGAACACTGTGAGCACCCATGAAATCAGCCTGAAATGTGATTTTCACACTTCTGGATCACCACGGGGGACAAGGAGTATCGGCAAAGAGGTAGAGTGGGGTGAGAGTGATCGGAGAGATATTCAAAGACAAGGGGTCTGGGGGAAGAAGCCCTCAGAGGCGACCCATTGCAAGGCAATACCCTATATTGCACTTTGAGTGGAATTTTCATCCAGGCATGATTTCTTTTATCCTCAGAGGTAAAAATTTTAGTTTATTTTTTTAACTAACATATAATATATTATTTGTTTTGGGGTTACAAGTCTGTGATTCATCAGTCTTACACAATTCATGGCACTCACCATAGCACAAACCTCCCCAATGTCCATCACTCAGCCACCCCATCTCTCCTACTCCCCTCCCCTCCAGCAGCCCTCAGTTTGTTTGCTGAGATTAAGAGTCTCTTATGGCTTGTCTCCCTCTCTGGTTTTGTCTTGTTTCATTTTTCCCTCTCTTCCCCTATGATCCTGTCTCATTTCTCAAATTCCTCATATCAGAGGGATCATATACTTGTCTATCTCTGATTGACTTATTTTACTCAGCATGATACCCTCCAGTTCTATCCACATTGTTGCAAATGGAAGGATTTCATTCTTTTTGATGACTGTATAGTATTCCATTGTGTGTATAAGATGTGATGTGTGTGTGTGTGTGTGTGTGTGTGTGTGTATCTTCTTTATACATTCATCTGTTGATGGACATCTAAGCCCTTTACATAGTTTGGCTATTGTGGACATTGCTGATGTAAACATTTGGGTGCATCTGCCTCTTTGGATCATTACATTTTTACCTTTAGGATAAATACCCAGTAGTGCAATTGCGGGTCATAGGGTAGCTCTATTTTCAACTTTTTGAGGAACCTCCATAGTGTTTTCCAGAGTGGCTGCACCAGCTTGCATTTCCAGTAATAGTGTAGTAGTGTTCCCCTTTCCCCGCATCCTCGCCAACATCTGTCGTTTCCTGACTTGTTAATTTTAGCCATTCTGACTGATATAAGGTGGTATCTCACTGTGGTTTTTTTTTTATTTCCCTGATGCTGAGGGATGTTGAGCACTTTTTTATGTGTCTGTTGGCCGTTTGAATGTCTTCTTTGCAGAAATGTCTCTTCATGTCTTCTTCCCATTTCTTGATTGGGTTATTTATTCTTTTGCTGTTGAGTTTCATAAGTTCTTTATCAATTTTGGATACTAGCCCTTTATCTGATATGTCATTTGCAAATTCCTTTTCTCATTCTGCTCGTTGTGTTTTGGTTTTGTTGACTGTTTCCTTTGCTGTGCAAAAACGTTTTATCCTGATGAAGTCCCAGTAGTTCATTTTTGCCTTTGCTACCTTTGCCTTTGGTGATGTTTCTAGGAAGAAGTTGCTTTGGCTGAGGTTGAAGAGGTGGCTGCCTGTGTTCTCCTTAAAGAATTTGATGGATTCCTGTCTCACATTGAGATCTTTCAGCCATTTTTAGTCTATTCTTGTGTGTGGTGTGAGGAAATGGTCCAGTTTCATTCTTCTGCATGTGGCTGTCCAATTTTTTCAGCACCATTTGTTGAAGAGACTGTCTTTTTTCCATTGGACATTCTTTCCTTCTTTGTTGAAGATTAGTATACCATAGAGTTGAGAGTCCATTTCTGGGTTCTCTATGCTGTTCCATTGATCTGCATGTCTGTTTTTGTGCCGGTACTGTACTGTCTTGATGATTACAGCTTTGTAACAGAGCTTGAGTGTGGGAAATGTGATGCCTCCAGCTTTGTTTTTTTTTTTTTCAACATTCCTCTGGCTATTTGGGGTCTTTTCTGGTTCCATAGACGTTTTAGGATTATTTGTTACATTTCTTTGGAAAAAATGGTAGTATTTTGATAGGGATTGCATTAAATGTATAGATTGATCTAGGTAGCATAGACATTTTCACAATATTTGTTCTTCCAAGCCACAAGCATGGAATTTTTTTTCTTTGTGTCTTCCTCAATTTCTTTCATGAGTATTCTATAGTTTTCTGAGTACAGATTCTCTGCCCCTTTGGTTATATTTATTCCTAGGTATCTTATGGTTTGGGTGCAATTGCAAATGCAATTGACTCCTTAATTTCTCTTTCTTCTGTCTTGTTGTTGGTGTATAGAAATGCAACTACTTTCTGTGCACTGACTTTATATCCTGACACTTTATCAAATTCCTGTATGAGTTCTAGCAGTTTTGGAGTGGAGTCTCTTGGGTTTTCCACATAAAGTATCATATCATCTGCAAACAGTAGGAATTTGACTTCTTTACTGATTCAGACAGGCATGATTTTTAAATACCATGCATTAGTCATTTGACAACTACTGGTTTGCTAATTATCCAAATATTGAAACATTTATTATATATTATACAGATGTTCCAAATATTAACACAGTTACTTACATAATATAAAAAATCACATCCATTAAAATCATTACAAATATCAATCATAATTTTATCACTGGCAACAAATAATGTCAGGGTTTTTTTCCTCTGTCATGCTCATTTAAGTTGGTTTCAAGATAAATTCTGCCAAATATGATCAATAACTATAGTTTACCAGGCATTCTTTCAAGCAAAAGTGCTGTTCTATTTTTTTAGGAAAAGTAATTACTTCAGTTCACAACTAAAATAATTGTACAGGTGCTTTTCCTTGAAATAATCATCATGGTCTGGTTTGTAGTAGAAATGATTTATGCATACTTCCCATTTTGTGAACAGAATAGTAGATAGATATATGCTCAAGTGTCAACATTTAATAAAATTAACATTTTGTACTGTTTCACCAAGATGTTCTTCATGTTGTCAAGCTATCTTCCTAGGTTTTCTTCTAAAGACACTAGGAACAATTTGGAGATAACTGACATCTTAATAATAGTGAGTATTCTAATCCGTCAACATGGTATATCTCTCCATGTATTTAAACTTCTTTAATTTCTCTCTGCAATGTTTTCTAGTTTTCAGTGTGTAAGTCTTACATATTTTTAAAAAACTTATCCCTGAGTATATCATAAATTGAATTGTTTTTACTTTTATTTTCCAACTGTTTGCTTATATATAAATATATAATTGATATTGGGCACCTGGGTGGCTCAGTGGGTTAAAGCCTCTGCCTTCGGCTCAGGTCATGATCCCAGGGTCCTGGGATCGAGGCCCACATCGGGCTGTCTGCTGAGCAGGGAGCCTGCTTCCTCCTCTCTCTCTGCCTACCTCTCTGCCTACTTGTGATCTCTCTCTCTGTCAAATAAATAAAATCAAATCTTAAAAAATATATGTAATTGATATCTGTATTGACCTTGTATCATGTGGCCTTCTTGAATTCACTTACTATAGTCTAGTAAGTTCTTTGTATATTCTCAAATTTTCCTATGTGTATGACAATGTTACTTTTCTAAACTATGTGCATTTTATTTTTTATTTTTGCTCCTTTTGGGCACTGATTACTAATTCCAGTACAGTGATAAAAAGAAATAGTGAAAGCAGACATTTTTGTTTTGTTTTCAATCTTAGGATAAAAGCATTCACTCTTTCACATTAACTACTATGTCTGCTATAGGCTTTTCAGAGATATGCTTTTTATTCCTAATTTCTGAAGGGGTGTTGCATCTCATAAGTTGCTTTTTTGGTATCAGCTGAAACCATAAGCATTTCCTCTGTTGTTCTGTTTATGTGGTATATTGATTTTCAAATACTAAAGCAAATTTGCATTCCTGGGATAAATCCTACTTGGTCTTTGGTTATATAGTGCTGTAATCAATTTGCAAAAAAATAGTTAAGGATTTTTGCATGTATGTCCATGAGCATCTGTAACTTTATTTTCTTACAATGTTCTTGTCAATTTTGACATCCAGGTTATATTTGTCTCATAACAAGTTTAGAAGTATAATGTCTTGGCTGCTTTTAGTATTAGGATAATTACAGCCTCTTTAAATGAGTGAAGAAGTGTCCCCTTCTCTCTTTTCTGAAAGTTTCTTTTCTTTTCTTTTCTTTTCTTTTTTTTTGTGGGATTAGCAACCTTTTGTTTAAGTTTGATTATTCGCCAGTAAAACCATCTGACCTTGAGGTTCCTTCTGATTTATGATTACAAATCTTATTTCTTTAGTTGTTATAGTGTCATTTAGTTTTTCTACATTTTCCTATAATTTGATAATTTCTGTCTTTCAAGGAATCTATTCAGTCCATCTGTCCAATTCATTGGCATAAAATTGTTCACAGCAATCTCTTATTAGCTTTTAATTCTATGAGGAATCTGTAGCGAGGCACTCTTTTATTCCTGATGTTGGTAACTTGTCTTTTCAGTTTTTCTTTTAGTCTAGTGGAAATGTATTAACTTTATTATTTTTTAAACAGTTTTGCAACAACTTTTCCATTTGGCCTTATCATATAAAGGTAAACATTCACATACACTATGGTTCAACAATTCTAATCCTAGAGAAACTCTTAAACAAATGCACCAGAAGTAATTTACAAGGTGTTCACAGTAGCATTGTTCAAAAAGACAAAAATAGTGTGAACAATTTCCATGTACAAGAAAAAAATGTAGTGCCTATGCATACACAGTCATAAAAATTAAAAATGAGACATAGTGTGCTCAGTTTCTATTGTTGTATAACAAATTACTGCAATTCAGTAGCTAAAAACAACACAAATTTATTATCTCATAGTTTCTGTGGATCAGAAGTCCAGGCGTGGGTCAGAAAAGTACTCTGCTCACAGTCTCATCAGGCTATAATCAAAGTGTAAACTATGCTATGATCTCATCTGAGACTCGTGGTCTTCGAAGATTACATGGTTGTCAGCAGAATCCAATCTCTTGTGGCTGGAGGACTGAGACCCCCCACTTCCTTGCTAACTGACATCCAGGGACTTCTCTCAGCTCCTATGGGCTGCCTTCAGATTCTAGCCACATGGCCCCCTTACAGCATGGCAGCTTCTAATCTCTCTGATTTTAGGAAGTGCCCACGTCTATGGGCTCACCTCCTTAGGTCAGGACTCAGGATTATCTCCCTTTTGATTAACTCAAAGCCAGCTACCTGATCAGTAGCTAATCATGGAAATTAAGTCCCACCATATTCACAAGTCCTACGTATATTCAAGGAAGGGACTATACAGGACATGTACATCAGGGAGCCAGAATGTTAGGGGACATCTTAATATTTTTCTACCACAGCCATATAATAGGAAAATAACTTTGACCTGATGGAAAACAACTTTGAGCATGAATTATACCAGCTATTATATGCTATAAGCATTTATAATCTCAAAAGGAATTTTAACCCAGTCTAACTCTTTCTGCCACTGGGTATTAGATGATGCCAAGTATTCCTCTAAAATGATTCAACAACCTGGCTTACTTAAAACATAAATTAAGAGCCAGAGATAACAGAATTGAAGATTAGATTTTCAGTAAATTATAAATAAAATGTGTTGTAAATAAACATCTAAATTAAGAAACTATACTATGTCATTGAGAAGTCTGCTTTGAGTAAGTTTTTATACTATTTTTAAAAAATGATGGTTTGAGATTACACAACTCCAAAGCTGTCCCAGTGTCATATGATATTTCACAAGTGCTGTTTTGACCTAGTCTTGATGTCATGGAGAAAACTCTCAATTCCCCTTCACTGGAAACTTATCAAAGCCCCACCCCAGCTACTTCCTTTATCAGGCTCTAACACTCTTGGGTTACAATACACACGAACCCAACTTCTAGAGGCCCCCAGATCCCTACACTCAGGAATAGCTCCTTCTTTCTTAGGTCCATTAAATTATGCAAAATACCCAATCTCTAGGAAGCCTGGAAAACCTACCTAATTCTATCCTGTTTGCCATATATAAGCACCTCCTACAGTTCCAGCCTACTGTTACCCTGTTCTCAGGTATAGCTAGCTATATGGCCCTACACAATAGACTTCTCTCTTTGGAGCTATAAGTAACAAACAGTTTTGCCTTTCATCTATTTGTCTGAGTTGCATCTCACCATCAAAAATCTCTTGAAATCTTATAAAACATCTAGTCTTATCCTGATTGCAACACCAGCTGTCACTAACTGACAGCTGCTTGCACTTGGTCCACTATTTGCACTGACTACAAACTGTTTCTGCCAAGTAATGCCCATTGCCAACATCTTGCCTTTGAATAGTGCTTCATAAATTTTACACCATATGCCTATATTTTTACTTAATTTATTCCTCAGAACAGCTTTTAAGAAAAAGAAGAACAACATTATACTAATTTGATAGATGAGGTTAAGGCTCCGATCTATCACCCAGAGGCATAGCCAGAACTAAAAAACAAATCTTGTGGTTCTTAGTTTAGCGCTATTTCTAGCATATCTTTGTGCCCACTATTTAATTTAGCACCATCTTTTTAATTAAAATTTTCCTACTTAAAGACTATACATTAAACTATTACCTCCTTGGAAGGCCACTCCTTCCCTCCCCCTCAACATCAAGGACAGCAAGATTTAAGTGTAAGCCACAGAACTCCTTAATCCTTGAAACCACTACCACTCATTGCCAAGCCTAATTTAAGGGACCCTCAGAGCCTTGGCACTTCTGGAAAGATAGTTCCTCTAGCCTTAACTCTATCCAAAATAGGACTTAAAAAGGCACCACAGAGCTCAGAACACTTACCCTCATTCTACCACATACATCTCTTCTCCTCAACCCCAACCAACACTTACACCTCACCCCACCACTGACAAACTAAGAGACCAGTCCCAAGAAGGAGGCTATAATTAGAACTGATTATCCACCTCCCCCTGAGAGAATTAACCTCATCATATCCTATATCTCTGTTTACAACACTTACCATAAGAACCCTTAGTGTCCAGATCATCCCTCAAAATAGAGATGCTTACCCTATTATAGTCCTCTGCATTGCCTAATTTGAATCAGACTTTAACTCTCAAAACAACCTCTAAATCCTTCCATTGTAACCTTTAGAATTTAGGGTCTGTATCAGCAAAATCCAGTCTATAGACTGAAGATTTATGTCTCCCCAAAATTCATATGTTGAAACTTAATATCTAGTGTCATCATTTGGATATTTGGAGGTGGGACCTTCCGAAGGTGATTAGGTCATGAGGACAGAAAGCTCATGAATGGGAATAGTCTCTCTTATAAAAGAGACCTCAGAGAACTCCCTCACCCCTTCCACCATGTGAAAACACAGTAAGAAGACAACTGAAAGCAAGTTCTCACCAGACTCTGTCATCGCCCTGATCTTAGACTTCTCAGCCTCCAGGACTGTGAGAAATAAATATTCATTGTTTATAAACCACCTCGTCTACAAAATTTTGTTACAGCAATCTGAACAGATTTAGACATCCCTATATCTGGAAGCCTCTTTGATAGATGTTTCTTTCTCTTCCTTTATCTAGTCAAAACCTGGCTGTCCCTTAACAAAGCATGATTCCATGCAGTTGTTTCAAGAGGTGGTTATTTTTGCTCCTACAACTTATATACCAATACTTCTCCAATGATAAGCTACAATCCATTAGATGGGTTGTAAAATAAGTTTAGTGGGTAGTAAATAGAAAACTTTTTAAATAAGGTAATAGAACAGAAATCAACACCATATACTGCATGTAGTTAAAGTAAGTATAATTTCATGAAAGTTTTGTGTTAAGTACATAAATGATGGCTTTATCTAGGGCTAGAAGTAAAGTGTTCTCTTTGCTCTTCATTGCTGCCTCAAGTACCATTTCTCTCCTTCCTCCACAAATAATGTGCCTTTGAAGCACTTGCCATTAAAGCATTCTACACAGAACTCTTCCTTCTTATTATCACTTAACATATCCTGGCCATTCTCCTTCTTTCATTAAAGCATCCCTCCCCTAGCTTCCTAGGCCATCCTCCATAACCCCATCATCATTCCTGGTGACTTCAGTATCCATGTGGACAATTTCATCTTGAGCCCTGGGTTATATTGCACAAGTGTGATTATGAAAATACCGAAATATTTTCATAGTCATCGGTGCCTCCAGAACCAGTACTACCGGCTACACCCATTTTGGTGGGTCCAGGTCCAAGCTAGTACTGGTAGTTAAATACCTTGAATACTAATGCTGCTGACACCCTAGCCTCTTAGCTCCTTGACTTTCTCTTACCTGAAATGACCTTGTCCATCATCTCGGCCACTCATTCTCAGTCACACCCTATACTTTGTTATTACCAACAACTACAACCCCTCCTATCTCCAGTTCCAGCACCCCTCTCTGTGACCTAAATCTTCAAATCATTCCATTCCAACCAATTTGTCTACTTCATAAAGACTCTGGAATAAAGTTGGTCTTTCATCCTGGGTTTGCATTGTCTATCACCCTACCAAAGTCCTCTTTTCAGTCATTATGCAGCTTCAATTCTTAGGTCTTATTATTTTTTGAATTCCTACTATGCATTAAATTGTTTACCTACATCACCTCATCCTTCACAACAACCCCACCAAGTAGGTATAATGGCATTCATTTTGGGTTAAAGCCTCTGCCTTTGACTCAGGTCATGGTCTCAGGGTCCTGGGATCGAGGGCCACATCGGGCTCTCTGCTCAGCGGGGAGCCTGCTTCCTCCTCTCTCTCTGCCTGCCTCTCTGCCTACCTGTGATCTCTCTCTGTGAAATAAATAAATAAAATCTTTAAAAAAAAAAAAGAAACAGGTGTATATACATAAATCTGCCCCCAAGATTATAGAAAGGGTAGGTTCTATAATTTCAGTGTGTATTTCCTTAACCATATACTAGGAGTAAAGATAATTTATCTCTGTGAGTTATGAAGATCACATATATAAGAAGCACTTTGTAAACTGTAAAGTGCTTTCCAAATGTTAGTTATACTTATTAATTACAGACCCAGGGGACCTTACCCTTTATTTCCATAGGAATCCTAATCTGAAACTTCCCTCAACCTTGCTCTTTCCTTTCTTCTTTTCCTATGTAAGACATAGAGGAAGTAAACAACTCCACTGACCTGTTGGTAGACATTTATTTCTGACACCAAGCTTCAAAACTTTGAATCAAAGGAAAGCAATGTGATAAATGGTGGTTAGATTCTAGTTAGCAATGGAAGGTATGCTTTCCTTATGGCTGAACAGGCTTTTATAAGGCCCTGATAATTCATTACAGTCAACTGATAAAGGAACTTATAACATAATATTAATTAGTGAGCACCTACATTGCACTTTCTTGTTCAAGCCACAGCAGAACAGGAGTTCAGAAATGCAGAAGCCAAGGCTGATAGACAGGAGACTGAGTCTCTTGAGGTCTTTCAAAGACCTATAGAGAACTTGAAACTTTAAATGTCTGGGAATTTCCCTGAGCCCCAGAAAGAACAGTGCTGTGTCCTAAGGAACTCTGTATTCCATACACTAGAATCTGGCTATGGACCCAACTCATCCCATTCTGTTGTTCTGAACTCTATCAACAGGACTGCCCCCAGACCACCAACTTTCCTTAGAATGACATAATTAGACCCATCAGGTATATCACTTCCTTATAACACTAAGTATAAAGACTCCCAATTACTTGACATGGCAAATAAAAAACCCACTATTCTAATCTATCAATTTCCCCATTTCATTTCCCCTCTACTCTAGGTGAACATCCCCACATCTGTGTTCTTCATCCCACAGCACACAACAGCCTATCCATTTCTGCCTTCTGCGTCTATCCAGGCTGTTCTTCCTACATTTTGCCAGCAAAACTGATCTTGAAACTTTTCCACCAGAAAGTTTTAAAAAGATGGAATTATCTACCTGCTGCTCACTGCCTATTTAATTACTCTATCTTGTAACATTATATAGGAGTTTGGACTTGTCCATATATTACTGTGAAAGGTAAGGTACTACTCTAGTGCACCAGGTTATAAGTCTAAGGCCAGGGCTCAATTCCAAAGTTTGTCTTTTGGTTCACTTAATACCCTTGAACCATGCTGAGATAGTATCTACACTTCACTATGTTGACTGATAGGTAAAGAGGTGGCACATCAAAGCATAATACAGAGGTATTTTATGTTTATTCCTGTGATATTTAAGGCAAGGTTCTGGCATACAGCACATGTTTACTAAATAGTAATGCCCAACTGTCATGCTATTAGGCCAAAGCCTATTTTGCCTCCCCTTACCCCCCCACCTTTTTTTTTTAAGGATACAAGCTTATACTGATTTATTTCCCAAAGAAGAAGAGAGGAGAGTCTGGGCTGCCCCCCCCCCACCTATCTGTCTGCCAGCTCTCCCCATATATCCCTTTTAAATAAAGTCAGGTTTAGGTGATTGGTTAAGTTCAATTTAACATTGTGTGGCAGAGGCAAAGTAAGTGTTCATTAAACCCCATTTCCTTTTCCACTAAGCACAAACATTTTACTTCTAAGCCACCCCTGCAATTCAGTGGGACAATGTAACTACACACCTGAATTCAGACTAAGGGAATGGGGTGAAAATGATGCACTCTACTTCCACGGCTGGCCCCTGATTATCTCCAACAGGTCCACCACAGCTCTCCTCCCTTATCTGAGGCACACAGATTGGATGATTCCAAGGCAACGGGTGATGGCGAAGCCACAAGATAGAAGCCATGTCCTTCCATGATTGCAAGGAGCAGACAGCCCACCCACTAGCCCAAATTAACCCACTAAATACTGACTTGTATGAAATATAGCCTTTATTATGTTTAACCACTGAGGCTGGTTTCTTTAGCCTCCCCTGATTAACACACTTTGTATTTATCAACAATGGTAACATAAATGTAACATAAATGAAAAAAGCCCCTTCAGGACCTGAGACATAAATCCTGGCTGTACCACTCCCCCCACGTATCTAATGATTGGTTCTAGAATATGCTCTTATAGCCTTTCCCAATTGCATGTCTAGCACATTCTCTTCTCATTCTCTTCTCATTATAGAGCTCCCTCCACTCTCCTCTGCTTGAAGTCTTCTGTGAGGCATTCTCTGACTTCCCTCCCATACATATTTATTTCTTTGTTCCTAGTGCAGAGTATATTCCTCCATTTTAGCATCTCTTACATTCGATTGCAAATATTTGTTGACTTGTGTTTCCAAAGACTGAGTCCTTGAATCCACAGACAATTCCTCTGGGATGTCTGACCACCAGCATTTAGTTATAGTGCCCAGCAATAGAAAAAAATAAATTTTTATTAAAGGAATGGTTGTCACCTATGACCTTAAGTGAGTCACTTATTTTTTAAGTCTATACAGTTTTACAGAATTGCTGTGATAATGAAATAATGTTATTTGTAAATTATAAACAGATTCTAATGGTGTCATGGTTTATTGCTTTGTAGTCCCTTCTCATCTTTTTCAGTCAAATTCATCTTAATGCTTCATTCAAGGTAGCTCTGTCAATAGAAAGATAATGCAAGTCACATATATAATTTAACAATTTCAGTAGCCATATTTAAAAAGTGAAAATAAGTAGGTGAAATTAGTTTTAATCATGTATTTAACCCTATATATGTCATATAGGTTTATTAGCTCTTTGACATTTTGTTAATTCAGTCTTCTAGACCTGGTGTTTGTGTTACAACACATCTCTGTTTGGACTAGCCACACAGCGATCACTGAGCAGCCACATGTGTGGCTCCCACACACTGGACAACGCGGCCACAAGGCCTACTTCAGGTAGTACAGTCTCCAGGTCAACCTGACTGTCCCTCTGGCGGAACGGGTGACCCCTCCTCAATGCTCTCTCAAGCCCCCTATCCCCGCTGTCTCGAAACCCAGAAGTCAATCAAGCTCTTTGAGGAATTCCACACTGTTGCCTGAGAATTCGCTCTCACAGCGACTGTCTGGCACATAACGAGAGGTTATTAAATGTCGGGGTAATTAATGATCCCGTGTGCCATGAGCCCTAGTGGGAGGCCGAGTGGCCGGGACCGAGAATGGTCAGTCGGGGCGCGGGCGGGCGGCCCCCGTAGTCGAGATCCGGACCGCTGAGCTCGCGGCGTCCTCAAGCCGGCAGGCGCCGAGATCCCGGGCTCCGCGGGCCGGGGCGCCGGGGCCGTGGGGGCCGCGGCCCGCCCACGCCCCCTCCCCCATGCTGCCGCCGCGGCCGCCGAGCCCCGGAAGCGGGCGGGGATTTCCTGTGCCCGCCCCGCCCGCGCCCGCCCGGCCGCCGTCTCCGCCCGTCGCTGGCTCCGCGGCCGCGGCTCGGACGCAGCCGAGGGCGGAGGGGAGGGGCAGGCGGCGCCCAGGAGGGAGGCACGGGCGGCAGGCCAAGCGGACCGGGGTGAGTCGGGCCGGGACGCAGCGAGTTGCGGCTGGAGGGAGGGACGCCAGGCTTCCCGGGGCGGCGGGTGGGGGCCCAGTCACCAATGGGGCGGGGAGCAGGATCGACGCGGCCTCGGGGTCGCTGCCTTAACCGGGGGTCGGCCCCACTGACATTCTGTGCCCGCCCCTCGCCCTGGCTTCCCTGTCCCCGGCGTCGCTGTCAGGCCCCGCGGGTTCCCGCCGCTGTCACTCGCGCACGGGTTACCCCGTGGCTCCTTTCTCTTGACTTGCTCTTGCCCCCGTTCACGGGAAACCTGTTTTCTGACCTCACTTCCCTTGCCCCGGCTCTGCCTCTCTCGGAGTCTCTGAAATCTGACCCTCTCCAGTGGCACTGTGACAAGAAGAAGGGGAGCAGCAACCTTACTCCGGAGCAGGCGCCCGTCCCGCCCATGCCCCACCCGGGGCAGAGGGCAGGGTTCCCTGACTGAGCTCGACTCGTCCCTGTGCCCTTGGGCTGCTCCTCTCGCTACACCCACCTTCCCTGTCCAACAGCGCCCGCTGCAAAAACTTCCTTCAGCAGGTGCCCTGACACTCGGATATGTGAGGAAAAGTGGTAATGGAAGCCCTAGAATCCAGACTCCAGTAGGCCTGGGAACATCCTGGAGCCAGGAGAAACCTGGTGAGGGCTGACACCCTTAACTGCCCTGGTGCTGGCTCTGAGAAAGTGAACATCTTAGGAAATGCAGTGTAAGGATAAGTACCCACCCCCTTGCTGCTGAGATCTTTGCCAGCCCTTCCACAGGTTTTCTGTCAGTGGTTGGAGAGGCTCACAGCTGGCCCAGTAGGCTCTGCAGAAACAGGCTTCCCAGTCAAGGGACTGTGCTGCGGGGGAAATGGAGAAATGAGTTTGAGAGAGGTGCCCAGGTATTAGGTGTAGGTAAACCCTGAGGGAGGATGTTCAAAAGGAGCTTGAGAAACAAAGACCTCCAGTGACAAGAGGGAATTCGTGCCTTATATGTTAAAAATATGGCAAATACAGGGGCTGGAATTCAGAAGAGAGAGCTAAAATGGAAGTTTCCTTTTATTGCTTTATTGGGAATTTTCCTTTCTCATGAGAAGTCTCTGAAAAGGAAACCTTCTAAGCTGGGAATCAGTCCAGGATGCTCCCATGAGGCCCTGAGACTTCTTTGGACTTTCAAGATGAAAGGGTAATTTGTTCCCTTCCTGTGCATTGGTCTTAGGGTTGCCACCTACCTCTTTTGTCAAAGACAAATAGGCAAGAAAATAAACAATTTGACATCTGTCATTACCTATCCAGGGCTTCTGAGTTCTTGCAAATGTTATTGAATGAATATGAGTGAGCCAGGATAGTTAACCAAAGTTCTGACCTGTTTTGGGGAGCCTTTCACTGGCTCTGACTTCTTGAGTACTTGAATAATACACACACACACACACACACACACACACACACACACACACACAAATGTTGCCAAGCAGAAAGAACTCTGTGCAATCTCATAGACTGTTTCTCTGCCAGAAGTCAGGGAAGCCCTTGTCAAAACACATGAGACCTGTTCTGACTCCTAAGATTTCCAGGGAAAAGAAAAGCCCACAACCTGGTCCAGTGCAATACAGGATTATTGTTAAGAATTTTTTATCTAGAGGTGTCTGAGTGGCTCAGTCGGTTAAGCATCTGCCTTGGGCTCAGGTCATGATCCCAGGGTCCTGGGATCAAGCCCCTACTCAGCTTCTCCCTCTCCCTTGGCGCCTTCCCCGGCCTGTGTGTGCTCTCTCTCTCTCTCTCTATCCCCTCCTCCTCTCTCTAAAATAAATAAATAAAAATTGTAAAAAAATATATATATATATTTATATATATATCTTTTTAACCTAAATCTCTTCTCTTGCAATCAAGAGAATAGATCTATACAGAACTATAAACCATTCCTCTTTCTTGGTAGCATCATTCATCAGCTTTTTTTCCCCTATATGGGAGAAGACTATGTGTATTGTTTTTAACTTTTCCCCAATGGCCATACTTCCCATCCCTTTCTCCACTTCTGTATCTTCTGATGAAACATTCTGGCTTTTTCATACCCTTCTTTAAAACTGAGTATATTTTTCTAATGAGATCTGACTGGTTCTTTCCTATGTCTCAACTCACAGGATTGTTAATTCACACACTGAGGTCATGTTAGTATCAACTATTTCCCCTTTATCCATTCAGGTTCTTTTTTACTTTTCTCAGTTAGACATCAGCTCCTCACTGACCAACAATTTCTGTTAGGGTTGCTTTGGATTTTTATACCTGCTTTGTGAGTTATTGGTCTTTCTACCACATTACTTACCACTTCTCATTTTCCGCATCAGAGTGACAAGGTTATCTTTGTTGAGGCTCAAGTGAGGTGTCATTTGGTTCAGTCTTATAAAGGAGGGGTGTGCTCCTTACACACACACACACACACACACACACACCTTTGGTTGGGTCTTCTACCTTTAGTAATCATTTCATTTTGAACTTATTGATGAGAATGGGATTTGTGGCAGAAAATCTTATATGTGATTATATCCATTTTTGTTGAGTGTAAGACAGGGCACATCCTACATGTGTCCAGATTGCTTAGTTAATTGTATTTTCAGTGGTTGAAATTAAATGAATAGCTTTTGAATTTCCAGGATTAGTATTCTTTTTTTTTTAATGAAGTTCTTCCAGCCATCAGGGATATTCTGTTTCTGCAATGAGGTCCCCAGAATAACTGTTAGTGACTTTGCTGTTTAGCACCTGCTCACTTCTGTGTTCCTCCAAGAAGGTTGGCCCAGGCTTAGTTGATTGGAACACACCAAGTTTTTAAAGTTCATCTGCCGTGAAGCTCCTCCTACCCAGTTTCATCTTTTTATCCCTGAGGCTGTTCTCCATAACTCTCTTAGGAATACCACCCTTTTCCTTTTATAATGGGCACAGCTGATAATGAATTTGTTCCAGGTCACAATTTGGGTTTGCTGCAAAAATGCTTTCAGAACAGACAACGGTTCTGGGAACAGGATGGGAGTCAATGAATGTCCAGCTGGATGGAGCAGAGCCTCAGGTGGACAGGGGAAGCCAAGAAGAGGGGCCATGGAGAATAGCACCAGGGCCACTGGAACACTTGTGCTGTGACCTTGAAGAGGAGCCACAGTCCCTTCAGGAGAAGGGTGAGAGCCTGGAGGGTGTATGTGTATTTGAGTACCGTAACCAGTACTGGGACTAGTCCATAATTCCTGGCTTCCTGGAACCTGGTCACAGGAATATAAGGAGCTTCTGGATTCTGTAAACCATAATACTGGGCTTCTCCTATTTCTTGCATGATCACTTCCTCCACATGCTGCAGGTACGTGGTTAGTGGTATTGAATGTGGGAGACAAAGGAAGTGACAACAACTCCAGTTACTGTTGATAACACACCCAGTAAGATGCAGTTTACTAGGTGAAAATTATATTCAAATAATATAAATTCAAACTACAGCTGGTCTAGTAGAGATGATTGACATATAAGTTCTACTAAAAACCACCTAATACCCTCCCAGAACATTTTGAGTGGAGATCCCTTCCACGTATGTGCATTTGAGTTTTACCAATGGGCAGAGATGTAGGAAAATGTGACCCTTAAGCTCCTCTAACATGGGGCTCAGGCTCTCACTGGGAAAAGAGTGAATGGTCCATTTCTAGTGGTTCCTCTTTCTTCTCTGCAGCTCAGTCAGCTCCCTGGGTTCCTGCCATTCCCCAGGAGGGGAGCACTGGAGATTGGGAGATGGCAGCTGCACTTCTTGCGGCAGGATCACAGGTGGGCTGTCTGCTTCCCTTGGACTCTCCTAGGGTCTCATCACTGTTGCCTTTATGTAGCCTCAGCATCATCCTATTTGTTATCTCACATGTTCAATAATGGTATCTTCATCTTATTACTGAACAGATTCTTTCCCTTTCCAAGGAGCTTATAATACCTTTGAAAAAATAAGTGGAGGCATGACAAGAAGAGGGGAATTCCTAGAGGCTGCTATTAATGGATGGCTGTGCTTTTAATGGATGGATCCCTAGAGGGATTTTTAAGAACATTTATTAATGCCCTTTAAGAAAAAAATCTGGAAAGATTAGGGGAAAAAGGACCTGAAGGAAGCTTGGAAAGGCATAAAGTAGGCAGGACTGAGTGGATAATGGAGCATTTATAGATGAGAAGAGAAGATAGAAAGATGGGGCAGAGCCAGAGAGAATTTAGATTTAAATTTAGATTCAGAAGGCAATGGGAGACCCATGGAAAAACTATAATAGTAGTAGTAGGTACACTCCCAGAGTGCTTTCCATGCTTGCATTCTCTGACTGCTTTGTGTATATTAACCCGTTTAACCCTGAGAGAAACCCAATTATGCCCCTTTTACAGATGAGAAAATAGGATAGGAAGAGATTAAGGCACTGTGTAAGGACAAACTGCTAATAATTTCAGCGCTAGGAGTCATTTGGCTCAAGAATCTGGGCTCCTGGGGCGCCTGGGTGGCTCAGTTGGTTAAGCGACTGCCTTCGGCTCAGGTCATGATCCCAGAGACCCGAGATCAAGCCCCACATTGGGCTGCCTGCTCAGGAGGAAGCCTGCTTCTCCCTCTCTCACTCCTCCTGCTTGTGTTCCCTCTCTGGCTGTGTTTCTCTCTGTCAAATAAATAAAATCTTAAAAAAAAAAAAAAGAATCTAGACTCCTAACCACTATACTATGCTGTCTCAAAAGATAAGGATATGACATGATGGGCAGAGGAAGGAAGAATGTTTTATCTACATCATTTTGTGATGATAGAAAAGGAAAGGTCAAGTGGTTGAACGAAAGGCTAGTACCCAGTTTCTGCAATGAAAAGAATAAGGCAAGTGAGAAAGACTGGGAAGACACCTGTAGTTAAACAGAGGAGGCAATGAGCTCCTGGTGCCTTCCAACTTCTCCTGGTCCCAGTGGGAAACTCTTCAAGAGACATTATCCTCACTCACTCACTGACCATGCTTTTGCCCCTCTGCTTATTTATCTTTCACCAAAACTATGTGCATTATCCAGGTACCTCTGGGAAATTCTTTCTCTAGATGTTCTCATGCCCTCTCCTTTACTACTACAGCCTTTCATACTGGGATCACATTTTTCTTAAGGAACAATTACTAACTGATGATGCTTCATTTTGTTTCAGGGCCTGGTAACCATCAAAGATGTGTCATTGTGCTTCTCTCAGGAGGAGTGGCGGAGCCTGGACCCTTCTCAGACAGACTTTTATGGAGAATATGTCATGCAGGAAAACTGTGGGATAGTGGTCTCTCTAAGTAAGCATGATCTTCCCTAGCCACTTTTAGAAAATTATACTCTGGGAGGATGGAACCATTTTGCTCCAGAGCAATCAGATAGTATCTATCTAGGGTTCTTTCCTTGGCTGGAAATCTGTCTAAGCTTTCACCAGAGAAAGAGCATTAGGGCTAATCCAAAGAGAATGGAAATGAGGTGTCATTTCTTAAAAACAAACCAGCAAAATAATGCTGAATTGTAGAGAAGAGAACTTTAGGCTCTTCTTGGTTGGGAATTGGGAGTTTCTTAGAAAGTAGAGAGAATAACATTGAAGTGATAGTACTGAGTCCTTGGAAACTCAGCAAGCCATCTAGGGTAAGATGGGAGTGGGGGTAGAACAGCTGTGGTAGGGCTAATTAAGTGAAGTTAAGGACAGTTGGGCTGGAAGTATTTGAAATTTGAGTGGAAGGGAACAGATACACTAGAGAAGTGAATTTGATTTTCTAAAAGAAAGAAGAGGGACTTAACAGAAATGGGGAAGAGGAGAGAGGCCTTTATCTGGCTTTCTTCAGTTCCAAGGAGTAATCTAGGAAACAGCTTTTTTTCAGAAGTAGAGAAGTACAGTTGAACTCACTGACATCTCTATTTTCCTTTCCCATGGGCAGGATTTCCAATTCCCAAACTGGACATGCTTTCTCAACTAGAAGGAGGGGAAGAACAATGGGTCCCTGACCCCCAGGACTTGGAGGAGAGGGACATCCTGAGGGTCACATACACGGGTAAGCACCTAGAATAGACTTTCAGCCACTTGCTATCAACCTTCCTAGAGTGTCATATTACGTGTCCATCTAATCCCTTCTCTGCTTAGTGAATTACAGAGTCATAAAGTTTACAGATCTTTTTCTTCAAAGGCAAGAGCATGTAGCAGAAGGTTTAGAAGGCAGGCTCTAGAACCAAACTTTGTGGATTTAAATCTAGGACCACACCTGGGGACCTTGGAAAAGTATTTAACTCCTGTTTGTTTTCCTCATCAGTAAAGTATTGTGAGACTTAAATATGCTAACAGAGCAGAACAGTACCAGGCACTTAATAAGCACTAAATAAATGTTAGTTGTTTTTATTGTTTGACCTCCCACCGTTGTGGAGATGCTTTCCAGAGTTTCTCTAGTATTGCTGGCCGGTGGTCACTCAGCCAGGAAGGATCGTGGCACATTTCTTTACTCTCCATCTATGCTTAGGCAGGAAGATGGAAGTAATTGTAATAAATAAATAAACAACAACAATAGCATAGACCATTTGCTATTAGGGCTGCGCAGATATTATACTATCTATTTTATAACATCTGTGCAGATATTATACTATCTATTTTATAACATCTATCTTATAATTACTCCCATTTTGCAGAAGAGGAAATGAAGGCTTACAGAGGTTAAGTGGGAAAGCTGATATTCAAAATTGGGTAATCTGCCTCCTAAGCCTAGGTTTTTAACTTCTACACCTCTTGCGCTATCTTGAACAGCATTAGAGTCTGTTTTCCCAGCCTTTGTGGAGTGAGGTTTAGGCCCTAACAGGGGTCAGACAACCTTACCTATGACTTGGGTCCCGGAGTACTCTCTTGTGACTCCCCTTTTGGGATTGGTATTTTCCCTTCTCCACAGGAGATGGAAGTGAGCACGAGGGTGATACCCCCGAACTAGAAGCAGAACCTCCCCGAATGTTATCTAGTGTGTCTGAAGATACTGTTCTCTGGAACCCAGAACAGGATGAGAGCTGGGATTCCATGCCCAGGAGCTCCAGAGGAATGTTCCTGGGCCCACCTTTTCTTCAGGAAGATAGCTTCTCAAACCTTCTATGTAGCACAGAGATGGATTCCCTGTTAAGACCGCACACATGCCCCCAGTGTGGGAAACAGTTTGTGTGGGGCTCCCATCTTGCCAGGCACCAGCAAACACACACTGGGGAGCGGCCCTACAGCTGCCTCAAGTGTGAAAAGAGCTTCGGGCGAAGACATCACCTGATCCGGCACCAGAAAACCCACCTACACGACAAGCCCAGTAGGTGCTCAGAGTGTGGCAAGAATTTCCGATGCAACTCCCATCTGGCCAGCCACCAGAGAGTGCATGCGGAAGGCAAATCCTGCAAGGGCCAAGAGGTTGGAGAGAGCCCAGGGGCTAGGAAACGGCAGCGTCCCCCACCGGTGCCAAAGTGCCACGTGTGCACAGAGTGTGGGAAGAGCTTTGGCCGACGGCACCACCTGGTGAGACACTGGCTGACCCATACTGGGGAGAAGCCCTTCCAGTGCCCTCGCTGTGAAAAGAGCTTTGGCCGTAAACATCACCTGGACAGGCACCTGCTGACCCACCAGGGACAAAGTCCCCGCAGCAGCTGGGACAGAGGGACATCTGTCTTTTGAAATCTGTTTCTGCTGCAGCTGTGGTCACATCTGTCAGCAGCTGGTGCTACCAGGAGTCTCTGCCAGAACTGCCCCTCTCCCACACCCCAGTGGTCAAAATCGTGAGTCCTGGCTCCATCCCTAGAAAGATGAGGTTCTAACATTGGCCAGACATTTCTCACCAGTTCTGTTCGATACCACATACAATGAAGTTCTTTGGGCAAAACTTTTAGGAAACAATGCTTACTGAATGGGCTGATACGCAGCCCTAACCCATTCTCAAGACCACCGCTTGAGAAGCAACAGTTTATGGCTGAGGTCCATTCTAAGTGGTTGGAGCCTACGCCATACCAGTTAAATATTTGAGTAACACCTTTGTATACTGTAACTATTATTGTCTCTCTGTATATATAAAGACCTTAGTAGCATATTGAAGGTTCTAAGAACTTATATGGACAGAGGATTGTTAAGCCTCATTTAATGCAGTGTTTCCTAAATGTATTTGACCTCAGTGTCCTTTCTATCTCATATCCCACAGAACTGGTGACTCCATGAAACACATTGGTAAACACTGGGTTAGGGAGTAAAGAGAAAACAGGAAAGAGATAGTGATCAGGCACCCAGAGTCCCCTTTTTTTATCCAAATGAAAGCTGAGGGGCAGACCTCATTCCTGTGTGGGTCCATCACGCTTACCCTGATCATCCAAATATGCATCCACACCTCTTACCACCCCCTACTGAAAAATAGAAACAGGAACATTTTCACCCTTTTATTCCAACTCCCTTCATCCTCTTCATACATATATCCAGCTGAGAGATCACACTACACTGCTAAGAGATGGACTTATACCCCCCAAGGAACTCAGGCCCACACAGAAGAAAAAAACTTTATCCCCTTGAACAGACCCCTCTCCTCTTGACTGTGTCTTTTTGTGTCAATGTGTATCTGTGTGCAGGGTCTTTGAAGAGAGCATGCAAAGTGCAAACTGTACAAGCTAGATTTTCTAGGGCCTGTTTTCTGGGGATGAGGGTAGTAGGGATTGTATGGAATTTTTTTGTTTTGTTTCAAGGTAGGAAGTAAGCTGAGTGATTAAGGGAGCCCTCGGGGAAAGGGTTAAGTGATGGGTTAAGTTGTGAGAATTGAGGTATAAAGCCTTACCCAGTATTACTGAGATCAAGACAATGTGGAAATATATGTGTAGGTCCAAATCTCCAGGCCGCAGATTCTTTTTGCCTGGGAGGAGAAAGACACATCCTCAGTAAGGTGAGCTGTTTCTTGTTGATTTCAAGTAAGATGCATATAGAAGCTTTGTGCTGAGCAGGTTTCTTTGTCTTGTTTTAGTGCTGGGAAATTAGGACAGGAATCACAGTGCTTGCAGGTTGTTGTTGTCACTCGTATTTGACATTGATTGCCTCATTGAGGAGACAGTTTTTCTTGAGGATCTCATATTCCCAGAAACAGAACTTTAGGGAAAATGGCTATAGTTTAGCTTTTCAGCTGATGGGGGAAGGGGTAATGTGTTGGGTTTTCTTCCCAATTCTGGGAAGGTATCCATGCTAAGACTCTTAACTCCAGGACTTGTATAAGTATTGTAGCATCTGTTGGTTGATGAGTTGGTCATTGTTTTGTTTTATTGATAATGTGTTGATACCAATTTTATAATTTAAAAATTATCTTATATATAAGAGCAGTTTGGGGTTAAGGAGAGAGGAGCAAAGCAGATGAAAGCGGGATAATTTCTCTTTAATGCTTAGATTCTGGTTTTTCCTTAACACACTTATTTCTCAACCATAATTGGTGGAATTAACCATAGAGACAAGAGGAAATAAGCTGCAACAATAGAGTTTAGTGATTGTCCCATTTGCTTAGGAAAAACTGGGTGAATCACAGATCCTCAGAATTCTGGGCCCAAACAGAGTTGAAAATAGGGTCCTTTTGTTGACTGGGCTTAGAGTGGGTTTCACCTGAGCAATCGAGCCCACACTTTTGGTCTGCCATTCAGAGAAGCCTGCCTTCTTTGCATGGAATGCACTTCTCTTGCTTATGTTCCTGCAAATAGAGCAAAATGGCCAGCCCTTTGTAAGGTCCTCAGAGACAGGAGCATTTTAGGATTAGTATTAGGAGATACCCCAGGGTATAAGAGAGTATTGGATTCCAGTGGGAAAACCAGACTATGCCATTTCTTTTACCCTCTCACTGTGCCTCATTCATTAATGCAAATCAGTTCTATGTAAGCAATGGTTCAGAACCTGTTTTAGATCACAGACCCTTATGAGACTTTGATAAAAACCAGAAACTCACTTTTGAGAAAAACAGACATTAACAATTCACTCTGTTTTATATATAGATTTAGGAGGTTCAGAGCACATCCATAGAATCACTAAACTGGGGTCACAGGGAGTTGACCTAATATGGCCATTTATATATTTGTGTCAAAAATTACAAGGCAAGGATCACTAAATATTTTAAGGACTAAGATATCAGAGGCAGTAGGGTATAAAGACAGTCTAGTCTTTAATGACTAGAAGAGTATTGCTGACATTCTACTCTATGTTTTTTCTAAAAAAAAAAAAAAAAGATGACATGCTGACAAGTGGAGCTCCTCACAAACCTTGTTCTAAAGACTTGTGGGAGGTGACTCTCTGTACTATCAGATCACACATCTTAATAACCAAATGTTAACCTCCAGCAATTAATCTATTTTAGTAATTGTAAGGATAGCAAGTGGAGCCGTCAAAGTGTGGATGCTGTCATAGCACTCAAATGAAAGGCATGATGGAGTCTAAGAGTTTTCTGCAGAAATTTCTTTAGGTCATTTCTGATATACCACTGTCTTCTCTACCTCAGTCCAATACCACTTCCCTTAGATAAAAAATAAAATAAGAAGCAGCCATCAGATGGGTGAATAGATTTGAATGATTTTTCCCACAGGGAATTAGTTTCAAATTCCCATCTTTCTCCTAACTGGCTTTGCCACATGTCCACCCTATTCTCTTTAAATAAAAAAACAAAAACAAAAACAAAAAAACTGTCTGTGTGTTCTCTCTGGGCAAATGTAAAATGGAGAAGTCCGTCTTCAGGAACCTGTCACCTTTTTCTTCTACGGCGCCCCCATTTTGTTCAGGGCCCAAATATCCTCCCCTTTGTACCCCATCAAAGTATGTCTGCACAGAATCCCTTCAAAGTGTTAGCTTTTCCCAGAGTTATTTACATTTTAAGCCTTAACACTGATATAGAAGTGGAATGCAAAAGTTTTTCCTTGTCAAAGTGATGTTATGCCTTCAGGGAGCTAAAGGGGTGATAATTTGTAACAAAAATCCTTTCCTGCACTCCTGCGCTCAAACAAAAGTTTCCTTATTTCCATCAAGGGCCTGGTGAGCCCTCACTCAGAACCAGTACATGTTCTTTCCATCTCTATTCAGATGAGTGCACTGAACAGGGCATGAGTGGGGCTGGAAAAACAGAAAGATGAAATCTATTCCCTTAGACCCCTTAGAAATCCTGAGCTGGCAAAATTTCCTTCTATTCCCTGGAATGCTATATTAGGACCAGGTCTCAAAATGTGGTCTCTGAACCAGCAGCATCAACATCACTTGGGAACTTGTAGAAATGCAAATTATCAGGCCCCAATCCCAGACAAACTGAATCAGAACTCTGGGAGGGGTGACAAGCAATCAGTCTTCACTCGCCTTCCAGAATATCTGACGTATGATGAAGTTTGAGAATCCCTAGCCAGGTGATTCAAATTCCACTTCAATCGGTGGTATCTTACCCTCTTCAAATGGGGAGAAAGGGGAATCTTTATACCCTGTTGTCAGATTTATTTTCTGCAACCCCTCAAGGCTGGTTTTTCCTCAATTCTGGTTTCATTGAGTCCCCACCCTTAAATCAGTGAAAGGAGTGATTTAGTCAACAATTTTAGAAACTGTGTTGGGGTCACTACCAAACTGTTGTGACTGACTGGGGCTAGAGCTTCTACAATAGACACTGAGGATTCATGGGTCCAGAAATCTGAAAAGACAAAAAGGAGAAGATACCTCAAAGAAGGGAAAATCTATTGTAAAACTGAAAAACCAATATCCAAGGAAATGGTCCTCCTTTGCTAGTTACCTGGTCCTTCCCCTATCCTAATAAGTTGGCCTGGAGGCATGTGAGGTGAACATTTAGCTCAGGATAGAGAGTAAGGCCAGCTCTCCCAAGTCCTTACGGAACCAAGTTTTCTAGCCTCACGATTGCATTGGAGATCAGTGAGGTACCATGCAAGGGATTCCTAACCATGATTTGGCCTACCCTATGGGCGAGGGCAACAGAAGCATTGGAGAGTCCCTAGGATACAGGAAAGAACCAGGCTCATTTAGTAATATGTGACACAAGCGAGATTGGAACCCAGACTCTGTGTACCAGGTAGAGTTGTAATCAATTAAGCCATGGCACCTATGTCAAAAATGCATTTCCTTTTCAATGCAGGAAGGGGCATGTCTTGCAGGCGGTGGTCCCTTTACCTCCTCTAGCTCCTCTCCTAACCAAACCCACGAGGATAGACTGAACTGACCATTGCAAACCCACCACCCCTATGGGGCTCTCCCAAGCTATCCTCCATGGGATATGCCTTAATGGAGCTACAAGTCTACTGGTTAGGGGATGATCCACCTCTACATCTCCCTGAGCACCAGCCAGGCTGTTCTGACACCTACCTCAGCGCTTCATATTTCCCTGTTTTCTTGTGTTCACTCTTATTTCCCCCAGTCACCTGGAGTAATACTCTTAACAAGTCTGGTCCTGTTCCTAATCAAAAGGGGAAGGAGTAACACAGTGGTCATTGTTCACTGAGGCCCCTGTTCTTTTTCTTTTTATTTTTTTAATTCAATTAAAATATAGTGTATTATTAGTTCCAGGGGTAGAGTTGTTATTCATCAGTTGCATATAGCACTGTAGTGCTCATATCACATACCCTCCTTAATGTCCATCACCCAGTTACCCCATCTCCTCACCCCAACCACCCCTCCAGCAACCCTGTTTGTTTCCTATGACTAAGAGTCTCTTATGGTTTGTCTCCATCTCTGATTTCATCTTGTTTTGTGTTTTCCTCCCTTTCCCCTATGATCCTGTTTCTTAAATTCCACATATGAGTGAAATCATAGGATAATTGTCTTTATCTGATTGACTTATTTCTCTTAGCATAAGACTATCTAGTTCCATCCACATCATTGCAAATGGCAAGATTTCATTTTTTTGATGGCTGAGTTGTATTCTTTGTGTGTATGTGTGTGTGTGTGTGTGTGTGTGTGTGTGTGTATACCACATTTTCTTTATCCACTCCTCTGTCGATGGGCATCTGGGCTCTTTCCATAGTTTGGCTATTGTGGACATTGTTGCTATAAACATTGGGGTGCAGGTGCCTTTTCAGATCACTACATTTGTATCTTTGGGGTAAATAGCCAGTAGTACAATTGCTGGGTCATAGGGTAACTCTATTCTCAATTTTTTGAGAAACCTCCATACTGTTTTCCAGAGTGGCTGCACCAGCTTGCATTCCCACCACCCTTGTTTTCTCTGTCATCTCCAGTGGTGTCTATTGAAATCCTGACTTCCTCCTCTTGCTCCCTTCTATCAATGCCTTTTCCAGCCCCACCCAGTGCTTCATGCTGACACCCCCCTCAGTCTTCAGTTCCTCTCTTCCAAATCCTTTGGCTTTTTCTCTTTTTAAAGCTCCCTTTCTGACAAGTACCTTTATATTTATTTCCCAGAATGTCTTCCTGTCCTTGCTGGGCATTTAGGTTGTGGCTGGAGTGATCTCCAACCCTACCTCATAGCCTTGGTCATCACAGAGCTCCCCAGAGGAGGGGGGACAGAAGAGAGCTACTGCTTTGAGACCAATAGAGACAAATGGAGATGTTTGCATGCTCTGAAAATACACCCTGCAATGTGTTTGAGAACACCCTTCCTCACAAGAAACCTCAAACTTTTAAAACAGTGAAGAAATGAATTCTAACTTCTGACCTTTACCTACATAGAAAGATGTCTGAAAGAGTTACAGAGTGGATGGTGAGGCCCCCTTTGGCATGGATAATTGTAGAGGAGAGAGTACTGAAATTCACAGTTAAAAGCCAATTTCTAAAGTGCACAATTTCCAAGCATTAGCTTTTTCACTTAAGATCTGAGAGATTGAGGTAGAAATGAAATAATGCATGCAAAAGTACAAACCACCTTATAAATGAAAAAGTTATAACTGACAATTGCATGGCATTTTTTTACCTTATTCTTGAACAAGTTACAATTTATATAATTCTGAAAACAAATACAAAAAAAGAGATAGAGAAAGAGTCTCACTTCTGTGTCTCCTCTATAATTCCCATCACCTTCTCCTAGTAGAGAACCAGTTAGGTTTTTTGTGTGTATCTTTCCAGAATTTTATACAATTACAAAGGGTATATTTTCCTTCATTTTACACAAAATGTAATATGGTATACTTAATGTCCTGAATTTTTTTACCTACTATATCTTTGGGTGCTTGTTATAATAATACATAGAAATCTCCTTTTTACAGCTGTGTGCAGTTTCACTGTATGGAACCTTCAGTTTAACCAGTCCCCTGGTAACATTTAGATTATTTCCTTTTCTGTTTTGTTACTACAGTGCTGCACTGAATACCTTAGACATAAGTCTTTTCACAAATGCATTTACATCTAAAAGAATAAGTGATTCTGTGGCATTTAAGGATATTTGCATTGGTAATTATGAAAGACAAATTCCATTTACACTCTTGCTAGCACTGTGTATGAATGCCTGATCTCCCACTGCCTCACCAATGGACCTGGTTCTCAAAATCTTTGAATTGATTTAAAAATGTTATCTTATTGTTTTAATGTGCATCTCCTTTATGAATAAAATTATAGCTTTTTCATATTTTTAAAGGCCATTTGTATTTCTGTTAACTGTTTTATCAATAACCAGTAAATATCTGATGCTAGAGGGCATCTAAACTTTATTACAACTCTAAAGTCCAACAATTTTCTGATCATCACATGAGGCAGTTGAGGTGAAAGGAAAGCAAAGAATTGAGGTCAGGGATGTTCCATTTGCTCTGATTGAAGTTAAATACCCAAATATGCCACTAGAATGTAAGCAGTGAAAAGTGGGGATTATGCTTTATCCATCTTCATTCAGCGAAGTGCCCAGAATTTTGCAGGCATTTATCATTAGTGAATCCTTGGGATGAGATGAACTGTTCTTGGGAATTCCTTTCATAGAGGTACCCAGGTAGCATTATGACCTAGATAATGTGGATAGCTTGCCATTGAGTTACAGTCTTTTCTTGTATTTCACTGGAGTATAGCCACCCTAAAATTTACCAATGGAAAATAATCTAAAATGACCAGTTGGCTACATACAGTCAGGGTCTGACATTTAATAAATCTGCCAAATTTACTAAGTGAATAAATGGAAGTTTGCTTAAATGAAGAAAGCATCACAATACAAATAGAACTGTGATGATTCAGGAAATCTAGAAAAATTTTTGCCAGTGTCCTTCCCATCCCATCTTAGGAGAAAAGGTTTCTAGATCTAGGCCATCTGATTCTTTAGGTAAAAACCTCCCAGGACCAGAAAGGGGCACTATATCTGGCTATCATAAAGATATCTGATTAACTTTGTTCTAATTTTGCTCAATAGACAATATTTCCCACTACCGTTTTTTCAGATGGCTCCTTATTCTCTTGTTCTGTTTGCTTCATTCTGCTACTCACCTGACACTTCATGTGCACAGTGAACTTAATTACAGCAGGGGGAAATTTCAAAGTTCGATCATCTATAGATGAAATCCATGGCAAGCATTTTGCTAGTAGCTCTGCATAGGTTTAAAGCAGTGACCCTCACTTAAGGGTGTGAGAGGGTGAATATTAGAATGACTTAAGCTTTCTTTCCCTCTCTCCCTCCCTCCTTCCCTTTGTCCTTTCTTTTATGTGTGTATGTGTGTATGTGTGTGTGTGTGTAAATATACATACCTTGTTCCCCTTGTAGAAGATACCAGACTCTTGGGAAAAGCTTGGTCAGGTACACTCAAGCTCCCAGGTTGTTCCAATACGTTCCCACCTCCCACCATCACTCTTATCTCTATGAGAATGAAAAGCACCTTCCCAGTGCTTCCCTTTTCCGTACTCCTTTGGCTTCAGCTGGAAACAGCATGTCATTTCCCTGAACCAGCTACTCTGACGTTTTTACTTCCCTAGGAACCATTTCTGTGTCCTGTCATGACCTATAGCATGAGAGCGATTCCCATGCTATTCTTAATCTCTGCATTTAGAACTAAAAGAAATCATACATTTGCTCTATATTTGATATATGGTGCTCAATACATGTTATTTTTTAAGAAAAGCAAAGACCTGGCTATTCTTTAGTTAGCCTTGGCATTTCCTCATATTTCTGATACACATTCTGTAAATCTCAATAATTTCCTCTCTAGGAGTTAGTATTTTCCCAGTTGAAAATTCTCTCACTGCATTTTGTCAAACAAAGCCTATCTCGTGATAATTTAGTCCTTGTTTTACTAACACTTAAAATCACCTAAAACCATCCTAGCCCTATTCCAGCTTTTTTTTTTTTTACAGAGGCGGCCAAGACTATAAATAGTTAAGTAACAACTCAGCCAAGGTCAGAGTGGCAGAACTTTGACTAGAATCCTGATCTCATTAAGTACTGATCCAGTATAGTTTTCTGCTATCGCACATCATCACAAACTATATATATTCTTATTTAACTCTCATAAATGAGCACCTACCTTATGCAAAGCCTGGTGCTAGATGCTTTCATATACTCTCATTTAACTTAAGGTTGACATAATAAGATCGTTTTATAGTTAAAATAATATTAAGTCAGGCAAAAACTGCAAACCCATTATAATCAACTTTGGGAAAAGGGCTTTTTTCCTAAAAGGAATTTCAGTTAAGAACACTTTGGATCAGTGCGACTGCTCAGCTCAAAGCTGTCTGCTCGTCTCTTGCCCCAACGATGGATCCCACTTCTCCCTTTACATGTGCTTCTCCCCAAAAGTCAATTTGGATTTGATTGGGTATCTAACATTAATTCAACACTTATATTTAATCCCCCCAAGTTGCTGCTTTTCTTCTACCTGTTTTCTTTTTTCCTTCTGAAAGGCATTGTCCTGGGGCATGAAGCAGGAACAGAACCTCCACATCTTTTTGTCTCTTCCCCGCATATGCCCCTGCTATATCTCCCCTCAACATTACCCTTCTAGGTGCCGCAAAGAGGAAACAGACACAATGTAGTGGAAAGGTCTTGTATATAGTTTTGTCCACTTCAGTGTGTGAGAGCTGCTCTCATTAGAGCTTGTGGGGAAAGGCATCTGTGCCTGGAGGAAGGGAAATTGCTCCCACACTACGAATACTTGGCTGCATTCCGAAGACTCTCAGATTTAGTGGAAGTGTTTGTGCGAGGGGCCCTTAGGTCACGGGTCTTCCCTTGACTGCTAGAATTTCGGTCAGTTTTAACCAAGGCTGTCTTCTGGATGGTACGTCTTACCGACTTCACTGAGTCTTGCTTCTTCTCTTCCCTGGGCTTCGGGCCTGGCCTCCTCTTCTCTCGGGTCCTAGGCCTGCTGTCTTCATTCATCGTCTGTCCTTTCTCCTCGTCCGTCCCCTTGACTTTCACTTCCTCCCTGGCTCTGGAACGCACCGACTCCTTGGCTCTTGGCCTTATCTTCCTCACGCTTGTGTTTGCCTTTGCGCTGCGTCTCCAGACTTCCCTGGCCTTCTTGGCTGCCCTGCGATTTGTGCTGCGCCTCCGTGGGCTCCGTGGCCCAGGAAGGGTTCTCGTCGAAGAGCGCATGCCCTCCTCCAACCTCGAGCATCCTGGCTTTCTCTTGGGCTTCGGGATCTTCCAGACCCTGAAGTAGCCGGAGGCATCGCTGCCGCTGACCCGGAGAAGCGTGCCCTTAACATCAGACGCGGGTACTTCACCCGACTGGCGGCAGCCCTTCCTCCGCACTTCGTAGCCAGCGTTTCCAAGCTCCTTCTTGAGAGTGGCAAGAGTCAGCCCTTTGTGCACGGTAATGGCTCGGAGCAACAGCTGGGACACTTTGAGCACGGAGCGCGGGCCCCGCCTTAGCGGCGCCATGAGGGTTTTTTCCGTGGCCTGCTGGGTTTTAACTTCAGTGCCTTTGGCTTCGCCAATGGGCCCAGCCACCTCAGCCATGGCCCCGCTCCCGCCTCTGCGGGGCCACTGCTTTGGGCCTCCCCCACCCAGGCACGAGCTTAAATTGAGGCTGGCTGGACCACGTCACAATGGCAAGCCCAGCCTAGACTTTCCAGGTCCTAGTTGGGGAGCTGCCAGATCCCACCCAGGTAGGTGGTCCAATCAGACTCCACCTCCTTCTAGGTCTAAACCAGTTCAGATCTTGTCGCCTGTGTGCTCCTAAGAATCACCTTTATAATCTCCAGTTTGTTCCCGGCCCTTATAATGCTCCCACTTCTCATTGACCTTGATCTCAGCCACTTTCTGAAGTTCTGTTTTTCTATAGTCCTGAACACCATCTACCCACATTTCCCTAAGGCGAAAGAAGCGGCTCCCAACTATCTAAAACGGGTAATACAATGCCTTTAAAAAGTGAATGCGGTAACAAAACCCCATGGAGAAACTCCCACCTTTAGGTCCCACCAGCGAGAGATCTACAGTCATATCACCCTGACTCTCCACACGGTGGATTCTGTGCAAGAATGTGAAGGAAAGAAGGAAACACTGTGGTCTCTCTACCCTAAACAATGATTCCGACACCTAGGAAATTCAGATGCCACAGTCAGTTGGATTGAAACAATCCAGTTTCCAAATAGACCAAGAACTCTGGTCTAATCATTATTTTTTCACCAGACTTTGCTTTCTGCCACTTGTTCCTCTTCTTGGATTGCTCACCTCCTTTCTCTGTCCAGCTATATTCTGTTTGTCTTTCCAAAGTCCTGTTAAATCGTTCTCTCACTGAATCCCCCTCTTTAAAATGATTTATCTCCTCTTAACTACCACATTAAACGTTTGCAATCCTATACTGCATTTTCTTTAGATTAATCTGGTAAGAGAGAGTATAATCCAGCATAGTTTTATTTTTCCTAATTTTTAAAAAGATTTTATTTATTTATTTATTTGACAGAGAGAAACACAGCAAGAGAGGGAACACAAGCAGGGGGAGTGGGAGAAGGAGAAGCAGGCTTCCTGCAGAGCAGAGAGCCCAGGACGGGGCTCTGTCCTGAGACTCTGGGATCATGACCTGAGCTGAAGGCAGATGCTTAATAACTGAGCCACCCAGGCGCCCCAGCATAGTAGTTTTAAAGAGCACACAGCCTGGACTTAGAGCTGGAAGACATGGACACATACCCCATCTTTTTAACAGCCATATGGCATTGATAAATCCCTCCATATCTTTGGACCTGACCTCTTTATCTTAAAAAAAAAGGGGGGGGCTAATAATCCCTTTCTACCAACATCAGAGAATTATTGGAGTGATTCAGAAGAAGTGATGGTACATGACAAAGGACTACCCAAATATAAGGCATAAAATTAATTTTACTCTGAATGTTTATGCTTTCCAACTCAATAAAAAGTTTACTGAGAGCCAAATAACCTTTGAATTTCTATGGCGCCTGCTGCACCTAACACTGTTCTTCATTTTACACAGCAGGCATTTAATTGAGTCTGTGTAAGCTTCTCTCTGGTGAGGAGGATTTCTCTGGATTCAAAGGAAATTCCCAGGAAATCAGGGGAAAGGAGCAGAATGAATCTTAAAGGATTGAAAATGAAGGGGACCAAGGGAGCTAGTTACTCAAGGGCTTCTTATTTTGGACACACTTTAGTTGGGAATTATTTAAAGAATACTTCCAATTGCAAAAGTATATCATACTCCTCTAAAGGACATTCACATACATTCAGCAGTCACAGGCTGGACTGCGACATAGTTTCTTCCAGGAATAAAAGTGCCAGGAAATAGCTTAGACCAGTGCTTCTTAAATTTTAATGTGTACTTCATAAAGTACTGATTCTAGTACCCCCCAAGATCTGGGATGGGGCCAGAGGTTTTACCTTTCCAACATGCTCCTAGCTAGTCCCATTTGATTAAAACACAACTATTGGGGAATGGGTGGGTAGACAATGAGAAGGCAAGTGGTAGGAGATCAGACCACCATAAAGGTAAGTCAGGGTCAAAGTGTAAAGGACACAAAACAGAATGACACAGCTGTAAGTAGTCACACAGCCATAAGAGGTGGAGTGTAGATTCATACCTAAGTTTACTTAATTCTAAGGCCTGAGTTATTAACTACTGAACTTAGTTTCCTTTTCTCCAAGGTTGACCCTCTCCACACCTTTATGTATCTCCACTACAGAGAAAGAGGAAGTTTATCTTCACAATCACAGCTCAGAATCAGAAGGATCCACAAGCACTCACTATACCTCTCCCAGTCTTTAAATCAGAGCAGAATACTGTAGATCTCCAAGAACAGGAGACGAACACATCATCACAGGCACAGGGCAACAGTGAGGAGCTGCCAGGCTGAGAGGCAGAAACACGTGGAGCAGGATCTCTCTCATTTGTGTGGTCTTTTGGTCTGACTATACTTCCTGGTTGCATAGGCCACTCGCCATAGGATGGGACAACCATCAGAGAAAAAAGAAAGAACTGTTTACTTTGAGACTAAGAGGAAAGTAAGTGATATCTGACCTTCCTATCAACAGACTCTAGGTAAAGACAGGATGGGTGCACACAATGGTGTCATCATGAAAGAAAGACAAAAGAACCAAATCAGGGACACTAGGGTGGTTCAGTTGGTTAAGAAATCAACCCTCGATTTTGGCTCATGTCATGACCTCAGGGTTGTGAGATTGAGCCCCGCGTTAGCCATGCTGGGTGTGGAGCGGCTTAAGATTCTTTCTGTCCCTCTTCCTCTGCTCCTCCTCTGGATCTCTTAAAAAAAAAAAAAAAAAAAAAAGAACCACATCAAGCCACCAAACCACCATGTTTATTGATACCCTTGTGATGAGAAAAGAGGCCAATTAGAAACCTTTGGGAAAGGCTGAACTCAAAGGAAAAGAAATAAATGGAAAAAAAATGTAGCAAACAAAATGAAACATTTTCATTTATGCATAAGCATTCATTTATATATAGATTTCTGAATAAATATACTGTAAGTAATAAGGGAATAACAAAAACTGAGAGGTAGGAAACCAGTGCCTCACTACCACTCAGCTGGTTCAGAGGACAAGAATGCCAGCTAGCTGACAGAAACTTCCTGTTGCACCAATCCCTTACAGTTCTTTTGTTCCTCTTTGGAATAAATGTACTTCCCAGCCCTCTTCTTCTGCTACCCCAAAAGAAAAACACACTTCAGAAAAAACAATTTCTTTAGGAAAAGAGTCAGTACAAATCAATGTCATACCTGTAATCAAGAGACACCAACTCTAGCTCCAGAAAGATGAGACTGAACCATCCCTGCTAATTTTAATCATCTACGATTATAAACCAGAAGTTACCACCTGGTGCCACCCTGTTGTGAGAAAGATCAATAGCTCTTAATTTATGGAAGCTTTAGTGTTGGCCAATGGTGGTGGAGACTGGATAGAGAAGGAAAAAGGATACTCGGGAATACTGTTTAGCCTAAATCTTTCTGCTTCAAGTTCCAGACAAGATCATATTGTTCTTTGTTGGTATCACGACTCTTCTGTGATGGTCATGACTATGAGGTCACAAGAGGAACTTGGTTGACTTAGGCATAGCAATCCTTAATTACTATACATATTTCTAAGAACATGAAAGGTTTTATTAATCTTACTCCCTCGCATAGAGTTATGTAGCTCTAACTTCATTAAAAATAACTCCATGCAAGAGTACAGCAAAATTTAGTAGCATACTCTGATTTAAATTCAATCCATACCTCACTGCCCCTCCTTGACCCACAAGTCTTGGAGCCCCAAGGTTCTAGGTCTTGCTGACTCAATGATTTTGCACTGATTCAATTTATCTCTCCCAAAACCAAATGATATAAACCTGTTCAACAATCTATTACAACTCCCCAACTTAACCTTAAACTGCTAGTTGTTTTTCCCCAAAAGATTCTTTTCCTCTCCTGAACCACTCTGTGCCTTCCACTTTAACGCAGAAAATCCCACAACAGTCATTTCAGTAAATAAACCCACTAGTCGACTCATGGCTTTTGGGAGAACTAAAGTGGTTCACACAAAGGAATGTGAAAATAAAAATATTAAGATTTCATAAATGCATGGAGACAGACTAACAATTGGGCAATCATTCTTCTAATCCTCAGCACAATTGTTCAGAAGTAAGTCTAGAGATTCTAGACCCAGGTGATCTTATTGAAGGACCAGGCAAATTTCTCAGCAATTATCCCCAAAATATGAAGATCTGGTCTTCCTGACTCCTCCCAAGAAGCTCTAAACAAACACCCAGTGTAACATACCCCTCCCCACAAATATAAAATCTATACTCATCCCTCCAAAAATGACAACAAGAGAGAAAGAAGGCTTTTGGTATTAGCAAAATCCTACCCAAGTACTTTTTTCTAACCCAAATAAAGGTATCTGCATAAATTAAATCTCTCATAAATTAAGCATTATTAATAGTTAAAGATTTCCATGAGCCCATATGTGGGACCTCTAAGAACCATTCTGCTATAATCAGTTAAATCTCAAAACCAAAAACCCATTTCTCTGAGGAGTTTTACTTTCAATGTGATGCTCTGGGCATCCCAAGATACAGACAAGTTGCAGTCCCACAATAACACTACATTCTGGACAACATTCAGTTCTATTATAGTTACTCCCAGCCATCTATTCCCGTGTCAGTTCCCAGAATATTGTACAAATGAAGCTAAAGCAGAAACACACACACAAAAATGGCAGAGTAGAAATCATTTACTATATATATGTAACTCTTATAGTTGGAGAATTGAAATATCCCAGACCTTCAACCCATTACAGAGATTATTTCTAGCCTAATCTCTACAGATCTTAAATTCCAGAAAATCCAAATTCACTAAAAATTGCTTTCTTCCAAATTAAATGGTATAAATAAATGCTCATACTCAGGAATATAACCAAGAGCAACTATTATTTGCATTCTCAATTCACAATACGCATTCTGGAATTATGCTGCATAACTTTCCTCATTTTTTTCAAAACTGTGATTTTAAATATTTCATTTCAAAAAACACTTACCTCTCCATTTCCTGTTTAAAAATCACATATAATTTTCTGTTTTAATCCTACTCTTGTCCCTTGGCTTTTTCTCAGCCTTTGATCCATCTAGGGAAGAAGAGCTGCTATTTATTTATTGAAGGCTTATGGATCAGATATTGTATATAAATTATCACTGATTCTTTCAACAACACTGAAAAGTAGATCACATTATTCACATTTACAGATGAGAAGGTAAATGGTGTCCTGAAGGAAAAGTTTGGAATGGGAATTCTATATATCATCCAGGTAAACCAAAAAAGTTCCTATTTCTCCTCTTCTACTTAAAGAAATGGCCACACCACCTCTTTTTTCTATCATTTCACTAATCAAAGCTTTGAGCAAGAAATTCAGATTCTCCTTCCTCACTATAATTTCTACCCTACTGATTATGTCAGTTACCAATTTATTGCTTTTGTTACCTGAATGTGAAAATGGATCTGGGCCTTTTAAATTTTTTCCTTCTTCGGTTGACATGATGTTAAGCTTTGTAGTAAAGGGTATTAGAGCGGCTTTGCAGGAGGAGAGGGTTTTCCCTCCTAGTTCTGGTTCTCTGGTCTGTCCTGTACCAGGTTGCTAGAGCAGAGGTTGGAAAACTGTGGCCCATGGGCCAAAACCAGCCTGCTGCCTATTTTTGTGTGGCTTATAGGCACAACTCGGGTAGACTAGCACTTTGAGTTTCAGAGAATAAGACATAATGTCCCCACCTCTATTTCATGCTCCACTCCCAACATTTGCTTCCCTGGCCTGGGCCATGTCTCACCAATCTGCAGGGACTATGCTGGCTACTACATATAGCTCCAATTCTCCACTGGTGGCACTGAAAAAAAAATTTATATCTTTAAAATGAACTCCAGTCTGGGGCACCTGGTTGGCTCAGTTGGTAGAGGATGTGACTCTTTTTTTTTTTTTTTTTTTTTTTTTTTGAGAGACAGGATATGTGCATGCACAGTTGGGTGAGAGGGCAGAGGGAGAAGGAGAGAAAGAATCTTTTTTTTTTTTTTAAGATTTTATTTATTTGACAGAGAGAAACACAGCCAGAGAGGGAACACAAGCAAGGGGAGTGAAAGCGGGAGAAGCAGGCTTCCCGCCTAGCAGGAAGCCCGATGCGGGGCTCGATCCCAGGTCTCCGGGATCATGACCTGAGCCGAAGGCAGTCGCTCAACCAACTGAGCCACCCAGGCACCCCGAGAAAGAATCTTAAGCAGGCTCCACACCTAGCCTCGTGGAGCCTAAGGTGGAGCTCAGTCTCATGACCCTGAGATCAAGACCTGAGCCAAAATCAAGAGTCAGACACTTGACCAATTGAGCCACCCAGACTCCCCAAGCATGTGACTCTGGATTGTGAGTTCAAGTCCCACAATGGGCACAGAACTTACTTAAAAATAAATAAATGAATGAATGAATGTATAAATAAATAAATAAATAAAATTCCAATCCTTAAAATCACTTTATATTAAAAAAAAAAGACCCTGGAGCTTTTATCTATTTGTCATTAAATCTAACTTACAACAAGTTAGGAGTAACTCTTAATGAGAAAAATGTATAGGATACAATAGTTAATAACTTGAAAAGTTTTAAACACAATACTTACATTTTACCAAATACTAATAAAATTAAGAGGAATCAAAATGTTAAACATAGAAAATGAAAGCAGTGAGTGAAAAGTTTATGCATTTATCTGATTTTAGGAAGAAAGATTTTCCAAGCATAAAATTAGTGGGAGAAATCACAGAGGAAATTACTGACATGACTATATAAAAACCTTAAAAATTTGTACATTAAAAAATTAAAACAAGAGTAAAAAAGCAAAGAGGAAAATGTCTGCTAAAAAAGTCTATGAGTTATTCCAAAATTAAGAGTAAACCTCCAAATTAAGCAATGTAGAAATGAAAATAATGGTTACTATGTGAAAAATACGCTCTTCCTTTGACTATAACAAAACTACAAAATAAGTAATAATTTTTGACCTATCAAAGTAACAGATTTTTATATAAAAATATAGAGATAAGAGATTTCTATATCTAAATAAAACAGACTAATCACCCTCCACTCAACTTCTCCTATAATTAAAAACCTTGGACTATAAAATATGTAAAATAACTACCAGATGACTCTGAAAAGCAGTTACAGGCTGGCTAAGGGTCTCAGGACTTGGGGATCAAGGTAGCTACAAGTTCCTTGGGTTTTCTTTTGGCCTCATATAGATCCCTACCTGGACACTAGAGCAGCCTAAAAACCAGAACTTTCAATGGCCCAGACAGGGAAAAGAAGAAAGAAGAAAGAAGGAGAAGGAGAAGAAGGAGAAGAAAAAGAAGAATAAGAAGGGGAAGAAGAAGAAGACGACTCTATTCTCTAGCTGTAAGACTGGCAAGTAGGAAAAGGAGGACTGTGGGATGGAATCTTTCTGATTTTTACCCATCCCACTTCAGATGGTTATCCCCAAACTAGCAGCACTCCTTCCCCTCCTCACCAGCAGTAAGGTAGAGCAAAGTCCTATTTCAGCCTTCTATTCTATACCAGGGAAGTGCTAATAAAGAGCAGAGCTAGGGGCACTTGGGTGCCTCAATCAGTTGAGTGTCCGATTCTTGGTTTTAGCTCAGGTCATGATCTCAGGGTCCTGTGAATGAGCCCCATGCCAGATGTCAGCCTCTGCACTAAGCAGAGAGTCTGCTTCAGTTTCTCTCTCTCTCCTCAAATAAATAAATAAAATCTTAAAAAAAAAAAAAAAGCAGAGCTACTTCCTTTCCCCACTGTGCAGCAGTGGCAGATTCTGCATAACAGAATACTAGAGGAACACTGTAGGGACTTAGCAGAATGGAGATGACAGAATAAAGAGTCACTGAGCTTGAAGATAAAACATATTCAGTATAAAGAAGAGAAGGGAAAAAGAATGAAGTGAATTGAAATTAGTCTTAGACACCTGTAGGATAATATCAAAAGGAACAATATTCATGTCACAGATGTCTCAGAGAGAAAGAAAAAAGAGACTGGAGTAGAAAAAAAAAATATATATATATATATAATGGTTGAAAACTACCAAATTTGGTGAAAAAGTATAAATTCACAGATCCAAGAAGCATAGTAAAACCCAAACTGCTTAAAACTGAAAGAAAAAAGTCTTAAAAGCAGACAAAGAAATACAAGACATTACATTTAGGTAAACAAAGACTCAAAGGATGTCATTCAGGCCAAAACATTTTAAAATGACTAGTTATTGGGGTGCCTGGGTGGCTCAGTTACAGGCCAGATTCTTGGTTTCAGCTCAGATCATGATCTCAGGGTCCTGAGACTGAGCCCCAGCAGGGCCCAGTGGGGAGTCTACTTGAGGGTTTTTTCCCCGTCACTTCTCTCCCCCTGTGCTCCAGCATACTCTCCCTCTTTCTGAAATAAATAAAATCTTTAAAATGACTAGTTATTGGTCCAAATGGTTTCTAAAATCTCTTCTGTGGGTTGCAAACTGAATATGGTGTTTGCATGTAATTGAATGAACAACTGTACACACACAAAAAGGAGATCCTGAATAATTCACTAAAGTGTACTACCTTCTCTGAATGAGGATTAGAGAGAAAAAGAAAACGCCATACTATTCCCTAAGGCACTAAGTCTCAAAATGCAGTCCTTATATCCCTTGGGGAGTCAAGACTTCCAGGGGACTATCACAAGGTCAAAACTTTTCATATTATTTAGACATTATTTATCTGTGTTGCCATTTACTTCAATAGTGCAAACCCAGTAGTGGGTAAAACTGTAGCCTCTAAACATGAATCAAGACAGTTGCACCAAACTGTACTGGGAAGGCACTATATCTTTACCACTACATACTGATAGAAAAGAAGGGAAGGAAAACAAGTTTTACCTGAAATATCTCTAATGAAGTAAAAAAATTTATGTTATTAAATCTCATCCCTTGAGTACCCTTCTTTTTAATAATCTGTGTAGCAAAATATTCTTATATTTATTTTTATTTTAAATATTTAAAACTTTATATTTTTATTTATATTTATGTCTGTATCTAATGCAATTCTGCTGTGTGCTGAAATTTTCCCAAAGAAAATGTAGTGGGCAACACTTCCCCTGCTTATTCTACCTTTGTCCTGTTCACTTTACCTGCCCTGATCACATACTGAATCTCCTGCCTCTTCCCCTGCTGTGGAGTATTTGTCTTCAGAAAACCTCCATTTATGGATCTTCAAAAATGGTTCTTCAAATATTCAGTCTTGCCCACCTCCAGAAGTGCTGCTGGCATCAGCAAGACATGTTAGTGATGCAGTGCCAGGGAGGTCGAGGGGCCATTACGAGGCCAAATGAGTCCAGGTTAAAATGATGGCTCACAGATGATCTCCTTGGGAGACGGGGCAGGACCTCGCACAGCGGCCCCGCCCACGGAGGAAGATGATGGGTGGGCCCCCAAAACCCGGAACTCACGCCCCAACAGCAGCGAGGCCTAGTAATTAGGGCGGTGCTTTGCTGCAGGAAGAAAGACTGAAAAAAAAAACCAACAACAACAACCCTCAAATTCTCTTCCCAGGAGGCCCTGCGCGGGAGAAAAGCAAACGTGCTGTGACTTTCCCGCCCTTTCTCCCTCAGGCTGGAGAGAGGCTGCTCCTTCTCCTTCGAGCCAGCAGGGAGTTCTGAAGGCGGGTGGTCACTGCTCTCAAAGAGCACCTCCCGTGAGGAAAAGGCGCGAACGAAAAGAGACGAGTAATAGTCAAGGGGAGAAACTCGACTAAGGTGAGGCCAGAGACCGAAATGAATGCTGAAAACCAAGGTCACTTCTGCGGGGCTAGAAATAGGAACATGCTGATCCAGCGGAGAGCCCAGGAGATTTGCAGGTGAGGAGGAGTTGCTAATGAAAGGGCGGAGAACAGGACGTGAGACACTTAGAAACAATAGCCTGGGCAAAGCTTTCTCTTGCACATACAATAGATAGTTCTGAATAATTCACGAAGAAATAATCCTTTCTTTTCCTGTGGCTCCCTGGAAGTGGAGGCCCGCCTCTGGCTCAGAGCTGGGCGTGGAGTCCATTTGGCATTCTTTGCTTCTCCCTCTGCTCTCCACCCTCCAGTGCGCGCTTTCTCTCAATTGAAAAAAAAAATTAACTCCCAGTGTTGCTGCTAATTTATGCCTTTAAAAATATGTAAATGGTAAATATAGCAAGATATTTGTAATTAAGACACCTTCAAGAGAATGTCAGGGTTTGTTTTTATCATGGTGGGACTTCATTCTCAAACATTGGCTGCGCATATCAGAGTCACCTGAAGGGCTTGTTAAGAGATTGTTGGATCCTATCCCAGGTTTCTGATTTAGTAGGTTTAAGATGAGGCCCAAGTATTGGTACTTATTTGTTTTGTGTAATATATAACATTAGTTTCAGGTATACAACACAAAGATTGATATTTGTGTATATTGTGAAGTGATCACCATGCTGTCTAGCATTCTAATTTTTTTTCTTATGTTGAGAACTTTGATCTACTCTTAGCAAATTTCAAATATGCAGTACAGTATTACTAACTATACTCACTGTGCTATACATTACGACCCTATGACTTGTTTTATTTTTTTATTTTTTATTTTTTTAAAAGATTTTATTTATTTATTTGACAGAGAGAAACACAGCAAGAGAGGGAACACAAGCAAAGGGAGTGAGAGAGGGAGAAGCAGGCTTCCCGCAGAGCAGGCAGCCCAATGTGGGGCTCGATTTGGGTCTCCGGGATCATGACCTGAGCCGAAGGCAGTTGCTTAACCAACTGAGCCAACCAGGCGCCCCTTGTTTTATTAATTGGAAATTTGTACCTTTTGACCCCCCCCTTCATGTCACTGATCCCTCCCTCTCTCAGGCATCCACCGATCTGTTCTCTGTATCTATGAGTTGGGTTTTTTTCTTCTTTTTTTTTTTAAGATTCCAGAAATGAGTGATAGCATATAATATGTATCTTTGACTTATTTCATTTAGCATCATGCCTTCAAGTTCCATCCATATTATCACAGCAAGATTTCATTCTTTTTTATGGCTGAATAATATTCCCCGAATAAATAGATCTGACATTTTCTTTATCCATTCATCCATCTGTGGACACTTAGGCTGTTTCCATGTATTGACTATTGTAAATAATGCTGCAGTGAACATGGAAGTGCAAATATCTTTTCAAGTTAGTGTTTCATTTTCTTCGGATAAATACTTGGAAGTGGAATTATTAGACCATATGGTAGTTCTAGTTTTAGGTTTTTTTTTTTTAGAAACCTCAGTACTGGGGCGTCTGGGTGGCTCAGTTGGTTAAGCGACTGCCTTCGGCTCAGGTCATGATCCCGGAGACCAGTATCGAGTCCCACATCAGGCTCCCTGCTCGGCGGGAAGCCTGCTTCTCCCTCTCTCACTCCCCCTGCTTGTGTTCCCTCTCTGGCTATGTTTCTTTCTGTCAAATAAATAAATTAAAAAAAAAAAGAAAGAAACTGTTTTTCATAGTAGCTGCACCGACTTACATTCCTACCAATGGCATAAAAGTGTTCTCTCTTCTCCACATCCTCACCAATACTTGTTAGTTCTTCTTTTTGATAATACCCATTCTAATAGGTGTGAGGTGATAGCCCACCATGGTTTTGATTTGCTTTTCCTCATGATTAGTAATGTTGGGCATCTTTTTCATGTATCTGTTGGTCATCTGTATGTCTTAAGATGGGTGAAAGGATAAGAAAAATGTGTTATGTACAAAGACTATTACTCAGTCTTAAACAATAAGCAATTCTGACATGTGCTTTAGTACAGATGAGCCTTGAGGACATTATGTTAAGTGAAATAAGCCATTCACAAAAAGGTAAACTGTACGATTCCATTTATATGAAGTACTTAGAGTAATCAAAATCATAGAGACAGAAAGTAGAATGTGGTGGCCAGGGCTGAGGAGAAAGGGAGAGTGTTGAGTTATTGTTTAATCAATATAGTTTCAGTTTTATAAGATGAAAAGAGTTCTGGGGATGGATGGTGGTGATGACTGCACAACAGTGTGAATGTGTATAACACCACCCAGCTGTATACTGAAAAATGGTTAAGATGGCATACGTCGTTATGTGTATTTTAACCCAATCTCCTTGGGGGTCCCATGCTTTGAAACATTTTGTCTTGCAAAGTACTGTATTTGTTAAGAAACTATTTGTTTTATATTTCTTTTTTTTTTTAAGACTTTATTCATTCATTTGACAGAGAGATCACAAATAGGCAGAGAGGCAGGCAGAGAGAGAGGAGGAAGCAGGCTCCCCACTGAGCAGAGAGCCAGATGTGGGCCTCAATCCCAGGACTCTAAGATCATGACCTGAGCGAAAGGCAGAGGCTTAACCCCTTGAGCCACCCAGGCACCCTGTTTTATATTTCTTATTAAAGACATTTTTGTTTTTTCTTAGCATTAGATAACCACGATTGCCACTCTGAGTTGTCAGGCAAAGGGAGAAACAAGATTTTATATACGTAGTTAGGAGATTCCTGTTAGAACATTTCAAATATTGAAAATTGTTAGTTAACTCCCAGAGGTTTGGCGACCACAGGCTTGGCATACAGAATTGGTTGATTTTCCAGGTTCTTCCTCCTAACATATATGATTCTCTGAAGGTATGGCTTCCTATAGGCTTAGTACTGATGTAAGGTTATGGAAATTTGTACTACATCATTCATAACTGGCCTGACTGAGGCTTGAGTGTGTATGATAATTCCATCAATATCTCTGTTTCTTTACTTTGCTCAGCAATGAAAGAAAAATGAAAATGGAGCTCAGGAAAATGCAGTGCAGTTTATATCAACACACTTTTTGGGGTCTGGAGACCAATTCAAAGAGAGTACAAGCTGTGTGGTCTCTGAGGCCAAATTCTTGGACTTCTATTATGAGTGATAAATGGTGAGTGATAAACTGCACTTGAACCAGATTAATTTTTCTAAGTAATTATTCATTTTCTATGAAAATGGTAGAATATTACCTAACAATGGGAAAAAAAACCCTCTGGTTAGTGTGAATCTCACAGACTTTATATAGTGTGAAAAACAGAGATATGAATACATTATGTATGATTCTATATATATAAAGCTCAAAATAGGCAAAACTAAGCAACAGTATATACCCAAAATGTTTGGTGTTTCAGTAATCATTATGGTGGTAATCTTAGTATTGTTATTCTGAGAATATATTGATGTAGACTAAAGCAAATGGTAATTATGAAATTTTCTAATTCTATTGTCTCTTCATGCTTAATAACAATCAGGATTATTAATGTAGGAGAAAGGAGATACAGATGTAATCCAAAAGAAGTTAAGTTAAAAACTCTGTAGTCTTGAATTTGAATTGGGATTACCAGTGTTTACTCATAAGATACAAATATAAACGTAAATACAAATATAAATATATAGCTGCTCTATCCACTGGGAATTTCTAAAAACAATAAGGAAAAAGTAAAAAGAACAGTAACAGTGAACATCTCTAGCATCTATATTGTGGTCTTAAAATGCCATTTCACATTAGAATAAAGCAGGGCTTCTTTTTTTTAAGATTTTTATTTATTTATTTATTTTTTTTTTAAGATTTTATTTATTTGACAGAGAGAGAGATCACAAATAAGCAGAGAGGCAGGCAGAGAGAGAGGAGGCAGCAGGCTCCCTGCTGATTAGAGAGCCTGTTGCGGGCCTTGATCCCAGGACCCTGAGATCATGACCTGAGCTGAAGGCAAAGGCCTTAACCCACTGAGCCACCCAGGTGCCCAAGATTTTTATTTATTTTTTGAGAGTGTGAGAGAACACAGGAAGGGAGAGCTCCAGAGGGACAGGGAGATGTGTTGAGCAGGGAACCTGATGTGGGGTTTGAATCCAGGACCCTGGGATTGTGACCTGAGCCAAAGGCAGACACTTAACCAACTGAGCCACCAAGACACCCCTGAAAGGAGGGCTACTTAGAGAAGTAGCCAATTCTAAATCTGAAGAGGAAATGTACAAGACAAGCTTGGAACATCTTGACTCATAGGATAGTTAGGAAGCTTTCAAAGACTAGGGGTCATATCAAAAGACCTCAGCAGCCAACAGAAGATAATCTGCTAGCCCAAGATGGGATAATTTGAGTATCAGTAAGGATAAGAAATACCATAGGTTAAAACTCATCAAATAGGTTTAACTCCATGAGTTCATAATAGATATTTAAAAAGAAAAGAATTGGCCACTCACAGGAAGTAATAGGAAACCAGTTCACTATCTGGTAAATGAAAGAATCAGGTGTTCATCTGGCCTTTCCCATATGTATTATACCACTGCATAAGCAAATAGTACATGAAATAGATGAAGTATCTCTTTTTATAAAAGTATCCCAACTAACACCTGGAAAAAAACTAGAATATCTCCATTCTGCAACTCCTGATGAATTAAGAGATACATGCATAATGCATCAGTGACTGTTAACATCACAAACAGAGTAAATATTTGCCTCCTATAGTCTTGGCAAACATCACACATATCTTTTTTTGGGTAATGAATCTTTCAATTTTTTTCTTTTTTTAATTGAAGTATAATTAACATAGTCATATATTAGTTTCAGGTGTAGACTATAATTATTCAACAATTGTATACATTACTCAGTGCTCAAAGTAAGTATACTCTTTTTTTGTTTTTTTTAACTTTTATTTATTTGTTTTTTTACTTTACATTTATTTTATTTTTTCAGTGTTCCAAGATTCATTGTTTATGCCCCACGCCCAGTGCTCCATGCAGTACATGCTCAAGGTAAGTATACTCTTGATTGCCTCTATTTTACCCTTCTGCCTCACCCACTGCCCTTCTGGCCAATACCAGTTTGTTCTCTGTATTCACAGAGTTTGGCTTTTTTTTGTTTCTTTTTTGTTTTGTTCGTTTGTTTTGTTTCTTAAATTCCACATATGAGTAAAATCATATAGTAATTATTTTACTTATTTCACTTAGCATTATACCCTCAACAGAAACACTAAGTTGAAAATATATATCGAGGGGCGCCTGGGTGGCTCAGTTGGTTAATTAACTGCCTTCGGCTCAGGTCATGATCCCGGAGACCTGGGATCAAGTCCCACTTCGGGCTCTCTGCTCGGCAGGAAGCCTGCTTCTCCCTCTCTCACTCCCCGTGCTTGTGTTCCCTCTCTAGCTGTGTTTCTCTCTGTCAAATAAATAAAAATCTTTAAAAAAAAAAAAAGAAAAAGAAAATATATATCGACCCCTAAGTTTATTACAGCATTCTTTACAATGGCCAAGATATGGAACCAATCTAAGCATCCATTCATAGATGAATGGATAAAGAAGATGCGGCATGTGGCGTATATACACAATGGAATATTACTCAACATATATATCTTTAATATTCAGATCAAACTTGAGTTTGATATAGGTTGTGGTTCCTGCTGCTAATTTGCAGAAAATACAGAAGATAAAGAAACATGTAGAATTAGACAGGGATATGCAAGCAGCAAAATCTATATTATGAGAAACTCTACAAGGCAAATGGGCTTGGGTTCAGCATATAAATTGTAAGATATATAAGACAACGCTATAGATTAAAAGAAACCTAAAATAAATCAAACATTTTTTAATGGGCAAGACAGAACTATCTTAACTAGGGATGCATATTTGAGTGATAACATTTTGAAAGAGCTGGAAGTGATTACTTTAAAAGCCATGATAGGGCGCCTGGGTGGCTCAGTTGGTTAAGCGACTGCCTTCGGCTCAGGTCATGATCCTGGAGACGTGGGATCGAGTCCCACATCAGGCTCCCTGCTCGGCGGGAAGCCTGCTTCTCTCTCTCTCACTCCCCCTGCTTGTGTTCCCTCTCTGGCTGTGTTTCTCTCTGTCAAATAAATAAAATCTTTAAAAAAGAAAAAAAAAAAAAAAATAAAAGCCGTGATAGCAGTTATATATGGGGGGGCGAGGATAATCACTGGGACAGGGCAAATAGTTTCTGGAGTGAGGTGCAAAGTTCTGTTTCTTTACCAGGGTGTCTCCCATAGGGGTCTATGAACTACTAGTTTATTGTCCTCTACATTTGCCTAGTTATATTGTCATATAATTTGCACTAATTACCTTATTTAATTCATATTGAATTAATGTAATTCTCAATTACATTAATTAATCTCAAGTACAGTCTCAACGAAGACATCCCACACTTTGGAGGAAAAAATCCTTGGGAGATGGAGATGGAGATGCTAAATTTTCCTGTCAGCTATTGCCACCTGGTGGGTTTTAATGTATGTGTGTATTACACACATGATAGAAGGGTAACACACATAATGACTTTTGTCTTAATTTTTAATAGTAAAATTATAAACTTTAAATTCAACCTAGATTAGGTTGTAAAAATTTATGTTTACTTCTTTTTAGATTTAGTGCGTGTTTAGTTTATAAATTTGACAAATTAAATTTCCTTAAATACTGAACATCATTTATTAACTTTGTCTCCTGCATTAAAGCCTGTTATACCCTGAAAGGGTTCTGATCCACTTATTTGTCCTGAAATTACACGACCTTTCTGTTTCATAATTCTTATGTCTCACGGCTACCATTTTGTGGTCACCATTGATATTTACTACCTTCATAAGTAAATTATTCTCCCGACTACCATCCTTTAGGGCCCCTCTCTTCCCATGAAGTGCCCCTTCAGTCAGAGTAGACATTATCATTGGGTCATCCGTGATGGATCTTTAGCTGGTTAATGTAAATTCAGTAGAATAATTTATCTTAGAGAGTACTGTAGTTACTCATATCCTCAAATGGGTATGTACTCAAATGAGGGTATGAGTAACCTGAGTACTTTTCCTCGTATTAGGCAATAACAATATTTTTATCCGCACTGATCAGTTTTTTTGTTTTCTTCCTTCCAACCTTTTTCTATTTGTTGGTTTGCTTGCTTGCTTTCATGGTTTTAACATTGACTGAGTCCAGTACATAAGTAACTTAAATTGTAGCTGTAATTTCAACACTAGAGGGCATCAAGGCAGAGTTGTCATTACTCACAAAGCCTGGCTTGCACTGTTGTGGTTAAGATTTATGGACTTTAGAGTCAAACATACTTGGATCTGAATCACAGCTCTGTAACTTATTTGCTCTGTGACCTTGAGCAAGTTATTTGGTTTCTCTCAATTTCATCTATAAAGTCTGAATATTATGAGGAATAAGTAAGGCCTATATTTTTAGAGCACTTGATGCTTTATAAACATCTTAAAAAAGATGTTATAGCTTAAGAAAGAAAGATATAGTACTCTTACCTTATCTCTTAATATTCTCTTTCTTATTTCCACATGTAGAAACCAGAAACCCTCCTCTACTTTGAAGTGAATCTCAAAATACACCTCTTTGTGAAGTTATCCTGACTCCCTCAATATAACCTTTGCTGCTGCTTAAAATCCAAGCATTTTATGTCTCATTTATGTACTTATTTCCACCCTCAATAGATTTTAAGCTCCCTTCCACAAGTATTCCCTAGAAACTAACACATTACTTTGCATATAGCTTATAAATGATTAGTGAGATTTGCCAGCGGTTACTTATTACTAATGCTACTGTCAGTGCTCTTCAAAGCCTGCAGGAACACCTGCAGTTAAACAAGTTGGATCTTTTACTTACTGTAGCAAGAGAGAACACACACGGTAGGGAGCTGTGGGGTGCCTCAGTAAGAGGATATTAGAATTTATTTTGGGATTTGGGTTTTAGTTGGCTAATTTTTGGGAGGGCCTGAGGAAGTAAAGGTTCTAGACTTGGTGGTGCCAGAAATCTGGGCAACACTGTGATTGGGTATCTCAATAAATTTTATCTATAGGAAGGGCATATTAGAGCAAAGGCAAAGATGTAATTTGTAAAGAAGTAGCATTCGTTCCTTTAGTTGACATGGAAATGTTTGGCATTTTGCGGGTTGTGCACTGGTTTTGTCTGAAGTGGATGTTCTTGTGAGATCCTTTATGTCCAATAAGAAGATAACAGAGCTTAGCTGTGTCAAATTAGTTCCTGGGTATTAGGGGTATTTTTTTCCCCTTTCTCACTACATTCCATTTCTAGAAACCTCACATTTGATGTTTCTCATTTCAGAATTATAAAAGGTAATTTTGCTTTGCTCTTGGTGTTGAATTATAAGATTTAGTCTATCACAAATGTTGGAGGATCTTTCTAATTGGTCTTGGACCTAAGAATAAGTTTTCCTTTTGAGTAGTGATTGGTACCTTTCTTCTCCCCTCAAAAGTTACTGCATTTTGAACAGTATAAGAACTCCTTGATATACATATAGAACTATATTACTGTCCTTGATCAATTAACCATTACCTAAAGATTTTGAAGTGACCTTGAAGTCATACCATCTAGGTTCATTTTCCTGACTCTGACGCTTTCTACCCTTGTGATTTTTAGAACATTATTTATTTCTCTGTTCCTCAGACTTCCTTATCTATAAAATATGTTTAATATTACTTATGAGACATTGTTAAAATGATTATATAACTCACGAAATCTACAAGAAAATAAGGCCACTGACTGCAGGGGTGATTCAGTATTTGCAAATCAATCAATGTGATATACCACATGATTAGAAGAAAGGATAAGAACCATGTGATCCTCTCAATAGATGCAGAAAAAGCATTCAACAAAATATAACATCCATTCACAATTAAAAACCCTCAACAAAGGAGGGATAAAGGAAACAAACTTCAATATCATAAACATCATATATGAAAAACCCACAGTAGATATCTTCCTTAATGCGGAAAAGCTTAGAGTTGTTCCTCTATGGTCAGAAAGAAGACAGGGATGTCCACTGTCATGACTGTTATTTAACATGGTACTAGAAGTCCTAGCCACAGGAATCAGATAACAAAAAGAAATAAAAGATATCCAAATCAGCAAAGAAGTCAAATTTTCAATGTATGCAGATGACATGATACACTATGTAGAAAATCTAAAAGGCCACCAAAAAACTGCTGGAACTGATACATGAATTCAGTAGAGTCACAGGATACAAAACCAACATACAGAAATCTTTTGCATTTCTTTATACCAATTATAAAGCAGCAGAAAGACAAATTAAGGAATTAATCCCATTTACAATTGCACCATAAACTATAAGATACCTAGGAATAAACCTAACCAAAGAGGTAAAAGATCTATACTCTGAAAACTATAGAATACTTATGAAAGAAAGATGATGCAAAGAAATAGTAAAACACTCCATGCTCATTAATTGGAAGAACAAATGTTAAGATGTTTGTATTACCCAAAGTAATCTACACAGGTAATGCAATTGCTATGAAAATACCACCATCACTTTCCACAGAGCTAGAACAAACAATCGTAAAATGGGTATGGAACCACAAAAGCCCTGAATAGCCAAAGCAACTTTGAAAAAGAAAGAACAAAGCTGGCAAGCATCACAACTCCAACTTCAAGTTACATTACAAGGCTGTAGTGATCAAGACAGTATGTTACTGGCACAAAAATAGACACAGAGATTAAAGGAACAACAGAAAACCCAGAAATGAACCCACAACTATATGATCAACTAATCTTCAACAAAGCAGGAAATAATATCCAATGGAAAAAAGACAGTCTCTTCAACAAATGATGTTGGGAAAACTGGATCATTTCCTTACACCATACACAAAAATAAATTCAAAATGGATGAAAGACCTAAATGTGAGACCTGGAACCATAAACATCCTAGAAGAAAACATAAGGAGTAACTTCTTTGACATCAGCCATTGCAACTTCTAGATATGTCTCCCGAGGCAGGGGAAACAAAAGCAAATATAAACTATTGAGACTTTATGAAGATAAAAACCTTCTGCACAGTGAAGGAAACAACAAAAGTAAAAGGCAACCTTTGGAATGGGAGAAGATATTGGCAAATTACCTATCTCATAAAGGGTTAGTATCCAAAAGATATCAAGAAATTATCAAACTCAACACCCAAAAAACAAATAATCCAGTTACAAAAATGGTCAGAAGAGGGGTACCTGGGTGGCTCAGTTGGCTAAGCACCTGACTGTTGATCTGAGCTCAGGTCTTGATGTCAGGGTTGTGAGTTCAAGCCCCATGTTGGGCTCCAGGCCCAGCGGAGCCTACTTTAAAAAAAGTATATGTGTATATGTGTATGTGTAAAATAGAAGTCCCAGATGATCCAGTAATTATACTTCTAGATATTTACCCAAAGGGTGCCAAAATACTGATTCAGCAGGGTACATGCACCTTGATGTTTATAGTGACAATATCAACAATAGCCACATATGGGAAGAGCCCAAATGGCCATCAACTGATGAACACATAAAGAAGATATGGTCTATATATAAAATAGAAGATTACTCAGCCATCAAAAAGAATGAAATCTTGACATTTGCAACAGTGTGGGTGGAGCTAGAGTGTATTTTGTTAAGTAAAATAAGTCAGAGAAAAACATACCATATGATTTCACTCATATGTGGAATTTAAGAAGCAAAACAGAACTACACAGTATGGGAAAAAAAGGCAAGCCATAAAACAAACTCTTAACTATAGAGAACAAACTGAAGGTGACTGGAGGGGAGGTGTGTTGGGAGATGGGTTAAATAAGTGATGGGTAATAAGGAGGACACTTGTTATGAGCACTGGATGTTGTATGTAAGTGCTTAATCACTAAATTCTACAACTGAAAAAAAAACCCAATGAGAGCAAGAATCTTGTCTAACTTGTTAACTGTCCTACTCTCAACTAGCACTGTGCTGACAAGCACATACAAGGTGCTCAATAAATATTGGTAAATGAATGAATATAAAGCACTTATGGCCTTTTAACATAGTAAGCATGTAAAAAGTTTGACTATCGTATATATTATTATCATCACTATTTTTATTCTCCTAAGGGTTAAAGCGAAGCCCAGATGAAATTGCCCAATGAAGCTGGACCATTTTCTCACTCCCTAGAGCTGTAATACCAATCTAGTTATAATTCTGTTTGGATATAGTGATATTATAGTAGTTGTGCTATATTTTTATCTTCTAATTGGTTCTAAACTCTTGAATATATTCATAAGCTTTCTATCAAGTTTACCCATCATCACAGTGTTTATACAGTGAACTACTTCAGTGAACCACTGGTACCTTCATTCTTACTTCTCTGTACAAAACCACTTAAAAATCTAATTTTGCGTGGCAATTTCACTGGTAGCCTAACTCTTATACCACACCATAATCTTGAGATATACCCGATTCCTGCTGTAACTCATCTTCAGCACTTGGGCCTCCTTGAACTTGCTTCCTAGTTACATTTTTCATTTTCTTCTTTATGATGGAATTACTTGCATAAGGTCAGATAAGATCTGCTACTGTAAGACGCAGTCTTGTCAGAATTCTATAAAGCTTGATAGGCTTAGGTTTTTCTGCAGTAAGATAGAATAGGCCTAGAGTTTGGTCATTTTCATTTGAAAGTTCTGTTAATTATTAAGTAATGACTCATTGTGAGAGGAAATGATGTATTTGGTTTTAGTCATTTTACATTTGAGTTAATAAAAGGAAATATTCCAGAACTATGAAAATTAACCTTCAGTGAATGTTAAGTCTATAGAAACAGCTTAAATATTGTATTGAATAGATTATATATCCTATGAATATATTATACATTCCTCCCTGACCTCATTCTTCAAACCTTACCCAAACCTTGACCCTCTCCGGCAAAGCCCAGAACTGTAATAAGACACAGGAGTAAAATAAAAGGGCCTGAGGCTCACATTGCTTGGTAATTAAAAATAACAAAATCTTTCTAAAGCAATATTAACATAAGGTCGCTAAATCAGTTTAGAATGTTGACAGCACTTATACATAAGAGTAACCAGACCCCTCCTTGCAAGCCTTCATGTAATATTAAAATGGGTCCAATGAATCTTGGAACACTGAAAAAATAAAATTAAATTAAAAAAAATGGGTCATAGAGTCTGGGTACTTTGGGAAAATCTTGTTTTCCCATATAAGCTCTTTTCTGTATAGGTACTATATTTTGATAATCAGTTAGGCAAGCCAGTTTATCTGGATTAGTGCCTATTGATTTAACTATTGTATAATATTCCAGAGTTTATTCCCCTTTGACAGTTTCTACTATTACAAACATGCTACAGTAAGTCTCTCTTCACCTTCCTTTTTGTGTATATACATAGAATTATATACATATAATTCATTAGGATGTACATATAGTTCATTAGGAAAGATCTTTGGAAATGGAATTCCTGGTAAGGATATATGCATATAATATTTTGGTAGATGTTGGCAAATTGCTCTCTCAAAAGGCTGAACCAATTTAAATTAATGCCAGTGGTGTTTCACTGTTTTAATTTGCATTTTCCTGTTGGTGCAGTTGAACATCTTTTAATGTGTTTAATTATTCATTTGTATTTCTTTTTGAATTGTTTCTATCCTTCCATGTTTTATATTATTTTATTATTGACTTGTAGAAGCTTTCTATGTATTTCACAAGAAAGAAAATAACGGGTCAGATAAGAGCTAGCTTGTAACTAGAACCTAGGCCCAGAAGTTCTCTACTTAACAGAAAAACAATTTCAGAGAACACCATCAAAGAAGGCTATTCTGTGACTCTTAGGGCAAGACAAAAATGCAACCACTTTGTAATCATGTTTGGGCACAGATAAGGGCAAGAACACTGTGAAAATTACCAAAAAAATATCCAAACATCTCCTTCTTCCACCTACATGAGGCCCTGCTACTGCTTTATCAAATACAACTTTAGCTCCATTCAAGGGCTACCACCTCCTGAGATAATAATTAAGCCATTCAGTCATAGAATTGGCTCTCTTTCTGGCTGTCTCCAAATGTAACACAAGCCCAAATCACAAGAGAATTCCTTCTTAACCCCTTCTTATGAGATGTCCAATAGGTTCCCCGTGGGCACCATTTGTCTTGTTGCAACATGTAAAAACCGAAATCTGCTTGCTTACAAGTATGTATCCTGGCACTTTGGGCTGGTGGGCACAGACATCTAGATATTGATTGCTCTCATGCATGATACATTTCCCCCTTGTCTATCTCTTATCTCTTAACCTTGTTTATGGTATCTTCTGTTATTGATAAGTGGCTAACTTTATGTTGTCAGTTTTATCAGTCTCCTTTATGGCTTCTTAGATTTGTGACTTGTTTCCCTACCTTAGGTCATAAAAATAGTATCCTTTATGTATATATTTTTAAAACTGTTATTTTTTGGGTGCCTGGGTGGCTCAGTGGGTTAAAGCCTCTGCCTTCAGCTCAGGTCATGATCTCAGGGTCCTGGGATCGAGGCCCACATCCGACTCTCTGCTCAGCGGGGAGCCTGCTTCCCCCTCTCTCTCTCTGCCTGCCTCTCTGTCTACTTGTGATCTCTCTCTCTGTCAAATAAATAAATAAAATCTTTTTAAAAAAATAAAAACTTATTTTTTAATGTGTCTTTAATCTCTCTGTACTTTAAATTTGTGTGTAGATAATGAGGATTGAAATTTTGAAAGTCTAGGACACTTTAGGACTTTTAGGTCACTTTCTCTGATTGACTTTCCTTGACTCTCTAGCTCTCCATTTCAATAGTCTGGGTTAGGAGTCTTTGTGTTTTTTTTCCCCATAGCACACATCATAACAGTCATCACTTCTGTCTTAGAAAAATGTGCTTAATAGCAAGAGCAGGGTTTAACTTGTTTTACCTCCATGTCTAGTATGTTGCCTACACAGTAGGATTTTAATAAATATTTACCTACTGACCAACTGTCCTCCTTACTTCATCTCCTGGAGAGCAAAGTCCAGATCTTATTTGATGGGCCTTCCTTTATCGGTGTATTTGAGATTTGATTTAAGAATGAAAGAAACTGGGCGCCTGGGTGGCTCAGTGGGTTAAAGCCTCTGCCTTCAGCTCAGGTCATGATCTCAGGGTCCTGGGATCGAGGCCCACATCAGGCTCTCTGCTCCTCAGGGAGCCTGCTTCCTCCTCTCTCTCTGCCTTCCTCTCTGCCTACTTGTGATCTCGCTCTCTCTGTCAAATAAATAAATAAATAATCTTAGTTTAAAAAAAAAAGAATGAAAGAAACAAGAAATTTTAGTCCCTAGGCTGTTGCCATGGCAACAGGGCAGGTTTTTCATTTCTGCCACATCAATTATGCTTTACCATTGGCTAAGAAACTGCTTGCCTCACCCCCGTCTACAATTTTCTTTCTGCCTATTACACTTATAACTAAATTCTGCAAGCTGCATGAATAATTTATATGCAGTTTCCCCAAAGTCCTTTTCCTGGGGCTCTGGTTCCTTGTTCCTTAAGGCTGAGGAGACATGAGCAGCGGACTTCTGTTCTCCAGGAGTCAGACTGAAGAACTATGCGGAGTCCCGAGGCTACTGCAAGAGATGCTGGAGAAAGATTGGATGCCAGGCGTTGGGTAAAAGCCCAAAGTGCCTATCTTTTGAGTACTTTCCCATATTCTGAAGACTGGTTGGGTCTAACCTGGCCTGTACTGCAGTCCCGGGGATCCTGTACTCCCGCGATTGCAGTACAGGCCAGATTGTCATAGCATGAGTGCCCTCTAGGAAGAAAATTCCAAGATCAGAAGCAGTGCAGTGCCTTGTGGGGAATGTAGTCTCAGGGCAGCCTGTGTCCTGATTTTGAGAGGGACCAAGAGGCCATTCAGCCCCAAGATGGTATATCAGTCATTTTTTTGTTTTTTGTTTTGTTTTGTTTGAATCAGTCATTTGCCTCAGAAGGAAGAGGCTATTGTGCTTCTTATTGATGAGAGGTAGAAGAAGGAGAAATGGGTGAGAGGATAGCTGTAGACAACCTGGAATAGAATTTGGCAGCTTCCTAAATTTCACCTTCCCGAAGAACAGACCCTACTCTCCTTCAGTCCCTTTGAAACTGCTGAGGGTCAGAATCTGACAGGACTTTTGGTCACCTAAGCATTAGAGTGAGGATGTGGGGTTGTGTTTGTTTTTTTTCTTTGTTTGTTTGTTTTAAAGATTTTATTTATTTGACAGAGAGAAACACAGCTAGAGAGGGATCACAAACAGGGGGAGTGAAAGAGGGAGAAGCAGGCTTCCTGCCGAGCAGGGAGTCCGATGTGGGACTTGATCCTAGGTCTCTGGGATCATGACCTGAGCCAAAGGCAGTCGTTTAACCAACTGAGCCACCCAAGCGCCCTGTGTTTGGTTTTTGTTATTTTTCTCCCTGAGACTGCTAATGGGGAAGCTTGAGGAAGATGCTTAGCCCAGTGTTTTCTTAAAATCTGACTTCCTCCTGGCCTGCAGTTGTCCTCTGAGCTAGATAATGGCCAGGTATTGGAGATAGCAGAGTACTCTATGTTGAAATTGCAGGAACATCCTCCCTGGATCAGGAGTTTAACCTAAGTGGGAACTCTCTCTTCCCCAAGATTTCTTGCCATAGTTTCTTTGAATTAGCTCTGACTCAATTATGGCAGCTATGCTTTCAGGGGTTGAGGTCAGAACCACACCAAGGAACAGATCCTGGAGTGACAGGAACAAATTCTTAAATGTTCTGCCTAAAGATATCTAGTTCGACACTCAGTAACAGAATCCAAAAAGTGAGGAGGAATGTGTAACCATGGCATAAGAGAAAAATTCTGTACAAAGAGTCCTGGAAGCTCACATAGTAGGTAAAATGGGGCACTTAGGTGATCAGGGAGGGAGGGAAGATAGAAGGGAAGGAATAGGGCTCATTGCCTCTTCTTTTTTAAAAGATTTTATTTATTTATTCAACAGAGGAAATAGCGAGAAAGGGAACAAAAGCAAGGGGAGTGGGAGAGGGAGAAGTAGGCTTCCTGCCAAGCAAGGAGCCCAACACAGGACTCGATCCCAGGACCCTGGGATCATGACCTGAGCCAAAAGAAGAGGCTTAACAACCGAGCTACCCAGGCGCCCCAGATCACTGCCTCTTTGTTTGCCATACACAAATTCAGTATGTGGAAACTAGAAAATGTTCTTGAGGATTTTCTGCCAGAAAGGAAAACAATGGACAGCAGTGTAGAAAGAAGTTATATATCCTTGAGCCAATATCCTTCCTTTGTGTTACAAAGATTTATATTCCTCTTGGGCTTCTAATCTTTTCAGAGAAGAGGTTTGTGATTCTCTCCTAAGGCCTCTATACCTTTATTAACCAATTTGTCTCTTTGCTTGAAGTTATAAACTATAATAGCACTGCAGAGGCATGATGGGAATGAGTGAAAATAAAGGTATAATACAGGGCAACAAAGTTGAGTAGAGATCAGAAGGTCCTTCTGCTCTCAGTACTCTATATATCAATAGATCCTAGCTTTATCTAGGTCAGAATCTTTCGGAAATTTATTTACTGTCCCAAATAACCCCTGAAAACAGGGATCTATTTTATCTTTCCCATTCTCTATGCACAACTCAAGCCAGTTTTCCAAGAAGTCTTGACCCTGAAGTGCTACAGCATTTAAGTCTCAATCCAGAAATAGGACCAGGGAGTTCTTTTGGTGGAGTCAACATCACTGACTTTCCCGAGTACAGAAAACTAAACTGTAACTTAAAGAACTTCCCTAGAATGAAGGATCACAGTATCTGTATCCTAGATTAGAAGAAGAGGGAAGACCCAGGTAAGTGAGTGGAAATGTCTCGTTATTTAAACCCAATATAGACAGAAAACAGTTTATAACCTCTGTCCTTCTCCCATCCCAAACTTCTTATGGCCAAGGAACAGAAGCTCTCGAAGGCAAACTACCTTTCCAGAATCAATTTTATGGAGAATAGATCTAGATTTCAAGTCAATGATGAAAAAAACATTAAAAATACATTTCAGTTTTCATTTTCCTAGTGTTTCTAGTATAGTACAACTTTGGGGAGATAGGCCTTCTCTCATAATGAAGAAAATCAGAATATTGCTCATTTCTAATTACTTTCTTCTTTTCTAGATCATTTACCTTCCTGGTTTCCTTTTCTTCCTGATGACAGTAATGCTACAGACTGGAAGATGATATCCCTGATTTTCTTACAGTCAGGTCCTAAGTAAGTTTTTCTTTGTTTTTTATTGAGAAGATGACAGGCCACAAGTTAATTCAGAAATCAAAGTGCACAGAGCAGGGGTCCTGCTTCTCCCTCTACCACTCTCCTTGCTTGTATTTTTCTCTGTGTGTCAAATAAATATATAAAATATTTAAGAAAAAAAGTGCATGGGAGGTTAAAGTAAGAACTTGCATGTCAGAAATGTCTTTTTTCTACCCTCGCACTTGATTGGTAGTTTCACTGGATTTAGTATTATAGGCTGGAAGTACTCTTTTTCTCTGATATTTGCCTATTCTTTTTTATATTTTAGAGTTGCTTTGGGAAGTATTTCTATTTCTGATTCTTCTTATTTTAGTTATTATTTCTACCTATCTTTCTATTTTTTCTATATTTCTAACTGTCTGGAAACTTACAGAATCTTCTCTTTTTCCCAGGTTACTATAATTTTACAGTGATGTACTGTGGTGTATTTCTGTTTTCTTTATCACACTAAGCATTTTATGGACCCTTCAGCCTGGACACTCATAAAGTTCTAAGAAATTGTTTGGTTCTATGAAAAATTTCTTAAGTGACGATGATGATGGTTTCCTCCCATATGAGAGTCTCTGGCTTTTTGCCTTACTGTCTGAGAGATACTCTTAGCTACTTTCCAACTCTTATATTCTGTTTCTGTATCATATTTAATTCTAAATATTAACGTTATTCTAATAACATTAATTCTAAATATTAAGCCCTTAACGTTATTCCTTTTCATAGCATCCTGTACTTGCTTCATGGATGCATTTCATCTAAGTAACTTCAAATTTTGATTTCTATACATATTCTATTTCCTCCAAATTGTCTCCCCCCTTTTCTACTGTTTTTTTTTTACTATTATTATGTTCAATCAGTCAACATGTAGTACATCAACATGTAGTTTTTGATACAGTGTTCAACAATTCTTTGGTTCCGTAAAACACCCAGTGCTCATCACAACACATGCCTTAATTTGGCCTTTATCTTTCATATTGGAGACTTCTCATTTGCCTGGTAATACTTGGTTGTCTGTTCATATGTAGACTAGAAGCCTAAAATATAGATTGAAAGTCCAAAGTGCTTTGGTGGGGACTTGTCAACAAGAGCATTCTTTGTTGGTTAAACTAGTTGAGTCTTTGGTTAGGAAGACCTACTATCATTGTGTTTAGGTCTTTCCTCTTGGGTGTCTCTGAATCATCAAAGAAGACTCTTCTGGTCTACTTGGAGGCTAAATATCTAGCTGTCAGCATTCTGGCAGTTAAATGGGAGAAGAGATCTGAGAATCTTAGCATTTAAAAAGTATATATTTCTTTAATCCCCTTTATTTTTTGGCATAATATCAATGCCTTCAAGTAAACCTATTAGAGCTGAGATGAAATCACTCTGTTTACTCTCTCCAAAGAATAAATTTCCAATTTTCTCCTAGGGTGGGTAAGAGATGTCTCATAGCTATTGCAGTAGAGGAAAAGATGAAGGATTAAAAAGTTTTTGAAACCAGTTCTTCCACCCCACACCTTTCATTCTCAATTCCAGAGGATTTCACACATCACATTTGTTCTTAGTCCCATACTCCTGCCTAGCTGCAGGCCTGAAATTTGTCTTTCTTAGCTCTGCAAAATCAGATACCATGCATCTGTCTGCCTTCTGTTTCTAAATATGCTGTGTTGGGGCCCCTGGGTGGCTTAGTCAGTTAAGCATCTGAGTCTTGATTTCAGCTCAGATCATGTTCTCGGAATCATCAGATTGACCCTCACTGCACTCAGCATGGAGTCCCTCTGTCCCTGTGCTCACTCTCTCTAAATAAATAAATAGATAATCAAATCTTTATTTTAAAAAATATATTGTGTGGATGTTTTGTCTTTTGGTTGCTCTATGGGTTTGTCTTTCAAAAAAATCCTTTTGCTAAATTAGATGTTTGTATTCAAAGGACAATATTCTGGCTCCCATGAATTTTGACCTCTCTTATTAGCCCTTAGTTAATTCAGTAACAATATGTAAGATGCAAATGCAACAAAAGCAAATGGCCAGTTTGCCCAATTGTCATGAAATCATGATTTTGACAGATTTACCTTTTTATTGTACCTATTTACTATTATTTAAAGCTTTTAAAAATTCATGTGTTGCCTAATAACATTTTAAATAATGTTCCATTTTCTTTACACCATTACATCTTTGCTACCACAGCTATATACTGAGGAGCAGATAGAGGAAGAGATGAAAGATTATAAAAAATAAAAAATAATATTCAGAATATGAATAATTCTTATGATTTTATTTAAGAATGTATTCTCTATGAATATATTTTAGTAATTAAGTAGATTCTATTTGTAAAAGAACTTCCTTATTTGAATATTGATGTTTAACTGTCAGTGAAATTCTTCCTTAGCCAGAAATCCTTGGGTTTTTTAAAATAATTTATTTTATTGTAATTTTTCAGTGTTCCAAGATTCATTATTTATGCACCACACCCAGTGTCCAATGCAATACATGCCTCCCTAATATCCACCGCCGGCTCACCCATCTCCCCAATCCCTCCCTTCCAAGACTCTTGTTTTTTTTCTCAGAGTCCACAGTCTCTCATGCTTCATCTCCCTCTCTGATTTACCCGAATTCACATTTCCTTCCCTTCTTTTAATGTCCATGTTACTCCTTATGCTCCACAAGTAAGTGAAACCATATGATACTTGACTTTTTCTGCTTGGCTTATTTCACTCAGCATAATCTCCAATCCAGTCCCGTCCATGTTGCTAAAAAGTTGGGTATTCATCCTTTCTGATGGAGGTGTAATATTCCATGTATATATGGACACTATGTTCTTTATCCTTTCATCTGCTGAAGGGCATCTTGGCCCTTTCCACAGTTTGGTGATTGTGGCCATTGCTGCTATGAACATTGGGGTACATAGGGCCTTCCTTTCACTACATCTGTATCTTTGGGGTAAACACCCAGTAGTGCAATTGCAGGGTCATAGGGTATCTCTATTTTTAATTTTTTAAGGACTCTCCATACTATTTTGAAAGTTGCTGCATCAACTTGCATTCCCACCAATAGCGTAAGAGGACTTCTTTTTCTCCACAGCCTCTACAACACTTGTTTCCTGTCCTGTTAATTTTGGCCATTTTAACTGGTGTAAGGTGGTATTTCAGTGTGGTTTTGATTTGAATTTCCCTGATGGCTAATGATGATGAACATTTTTTCATGTGTCTGTTAGCCATTTGTATGTCTTCTGTGGAGAAGTGTCTGTTCATGTCTTCTACCCATTTTTTGACGTGATCATCTTTTTTATGGGGTGTTGAGTTTGAGGAGTTCTTTATAGATCTTGGATTTAGTATCATTTGAGAATATCTTCTCCCATTCCATGGGTTGTCAGGACGGTGCATGATCCGCCCTTCCATCCATGCCCAAGCCACCAGAAATTCTGGTGGAGGTACCTGTGAATATGAATGAAAGCCCAGAGGGGCTTTCCCTGCCTAGAATCCGAAAAGCCACTTACCCTGTGGGTCAGGGCAGTATGTCCTTGGTGTGCTTATTCAAGACATAGTTCCATTTCATCCTCCTCCCAGTAATCATATCTCTGTATCTCTTATCTGTATTTCTTGATCCCTGTGCCTCAATGGTCTCAACTTCTGTGAGTTTAAGCAATCACTCTGTACCTTGCAGTAACAATACTAATCCTGTCTCTAGGGTGGGTGCAAAAGCAGTTAAAGATTTAACTGCACCACCCAACTTCCTCATTTGGGAATAATAAAAGACTGGGACCTTTGACAGTCATTGGGAGACAGGGAGAAACTGAGAGACTGAGAGAAAAAGCCATGAGACTGAGAATCTGAGAGACGGAGATAGACAGAAGAAGAAACAGACACAGAGAGAAAGACAGAGAGCCTGCACAGAGAGAGGAAAAGGCAGAGAGAGCGAAGCAAGAGATAGAGAGACAGAAAAAGAGACTGAGGCAAAGGCTGAGAGCCTGCAAAGCAAGAGACTGAGACAGAGACAAAGCGAGAGAGAGAGAGAGAGAGAGAGAGAGAGAGAGAGAGAGCGCAACAGAGAGAAAAACAGAAACAGAGAAGCAGAGAGCAAGAGAGACAGAACTAACAACTGTTTACCTAAAGCTAGATTGATGTAACTAAAAGGCTTTAAATAAAGAACCCTGAAGACACAGTTTTCAGGAGAGGAGATCCCCACACCACTCTTTTATTGCCGACTCCGTCACCACCTTTGGGGAACCCCGGCCATTACCGTTCCCGGGGCCGGCACCCGGCAATGGGTTGCCTATTTGTTTTGTTGGCTGTTTTCTTTGCTGTGCAGAAGCTTTTTATTTTGATGAAGTCCCAAAATTTCACTTTCATTTTTGTTTCCTTTGCCTTTGGAGACGTGTCTTGAAAGAAGTTTCTGTGGTTGATGTCGAAGAGGTTACTGCTTATGTTTTTCTCTAGGGTTTTGATAGATTCTTGCCTCACGCTTTTTAATGTATTTTTTATTCTTATGGTTTTCCCAGAAGGTGATTTCATAATTTATACATAATATAATAAGCTATTTTGAAAAAAAAAAGAAATGTTCAACCAAAAAGAAATAACTCTGCCACCTGTTGCATCCTTTATTTACCTGACTCTATAATGCAGTTATGAATCCTACTCTAGAGAATTCTCTTCCCTACACATGTAAAATGAAATTCAAACTCCTTCTCTGATCTATACACCCTACATGATCTGACACTTCTTTGCGCTTTGCACTCTGCTCCATTCACTGTAGTATTTCTGTTCCATGAGCTCACCAATATTATGCCCACCTTAGCACTTTGATACTCTTTGTTCTCTCTGCCTGGAATCCTCTATTCCAAAATCTTTATATTTACTCCTTCACATGATTCTTATCTCAGTTTATTTCCTGACCACCCAATCTCAGGTAGTATACCATTTATTATTATCTGAATAATTCTGTCATTGTTTATCTGTTGATTTGTTAATTGACTTCCCCTTCCTCCAGAAGCTACAGTCCATAAGAGTTAGGACTCATCTGTCTTTTTATTGCTGCAATTCCTGCATCTAAAAGAGTGTCTAGAACATAGTTGCTGCTTATTCTTTCCTGTCTTTCCTTAAACAAACTTCTTACCTTCTATTTGACTTCCACATATTTTGCTTGTTGCCTTCTCTTGTTGCTAATTTTAAAAAATTATACCACTTTTTATCACTTAGGTAATAACTGTTGAGTATAGAGAGATTTGGTTCCTATGTGAAATAGCACAGGAGTCAGGAAATATAAAACCACATTCCTCAAGTAATAAATCTCAAGTTTACTTATAGTTTTTTTATTTTTATATTTATATAGCTTTTTGTCTTTCTACTATTAGAGGATAACATCGAGCTAAGGGAAGAGAAAATAAGGAATTTTAAAATAAGATACTACCAACACTCAGGTGAAGAAGTTAAGCTTGGAGTAGTGGATCTAAGGAAAGCATCATTTAGCTGGAGAGGCAAATATTTTGGACATTTTGAGGGGACTAGGGTAAGGCTAGAGAGAATTTCTGGAATGAGGTAGAAGAGATTTTCTGAATGTATTAGTATTCATGGATTACATAATGAATCTATGTATTGGCATGTCCTGTACTCAACACCTTGTCAGAGAATATAGCTCTACAGGATAGGGAATTTTGGTTCTTGTTCACTGATGTATCCCTGATTCTTAAAATTGGCAAATTATAGTCATTCTATGTATTTTTGTGGATTGAATAAATGAATGGGGATGACACAGATAACACCAACATCCAAAATCATGATGTCATCCATGAATGTTAATTTAAAATAATGCCATGTAGTTCCCGTCAGTGGAACAGCTCCCTTCAGTCACTTCACATCATTGCCTTCCAATAAGATAGGGGAAGGTCTGGAGGAAGAAAAGGGGAAAGAAGCTGTTTAAGGTGAGAGTAGCTGTAGGAAGGACTAGAGCAAGCAGCCCCATGTCTGGGATGCCCTGTTATGAGTTCCTCTCTGATTTTTTGTTTCATACTCTTGCTTTAATCTCAAGGTAATATCGAAAAAAAAAAAAGAGTTCTAAATTTGTGAGGATAGGGGTAGGGTCTGGGAGCACAGATCTGCTCCTAATTTGTTTATGCAAGTCCAGTTTAGAAAATACACAAAGTTCTTCCTTTTTCCTAGCTCAGATGCCTTGCTCTAGGGCATGATAAAAAGCTTCTATTAATTTTTTGGTTGTTGCTACTCTGATTAGTTGGATATTAAAAAGGAGACCTTCTTCCACTTTTAGGAATTTATCATACAGAAATCATTGTTCAGCTATGTGAAGGATATTTGTACAAGATGTTCATTTCATCTATTTATAACAATTTAAGCTTAGAAACCTAATTATCCAACAACAGCAGAATAGTTCAATAAATTATGATCCACCTGTGGAAGCAGTACATAGAATAGTGGTTAAAAACATTGCCTTTATTGATTATGAAGGGGTGCCTGGGTGGCTCAGTTGTTTGGGCAACTGCCTTCGGCTCAGGTCATGATCCTGGAGACCCCGGGATCTAGCCCTGCATCAGGCCCCCTGCTCAGTGGGAAGCCTGCTCCTCCCTCTCTCACTCCCCCTGCTTGTGTTCCCTCTCTAGCTATGTTTCTCTCTGTCAAATAAATACATTAATCTTTTTTTAAAAATTGCCTTTGGAGTTCAAATGTCTGGCTTCAAATCCTGGTTCTTCTATTTACTAGTTATGTGACCAAATCTCAATTTCTATGCCTATAATACAGAGATATACCAGTCTCCATTTAATATAATCATTCTGTGACTTTGAATAATTATTTCATGCACTTGACCTCATTTTTTCACCAGTAAAATAAAAATGATAATGTCTGCCTCCCTGGAAAGAAAATAATCACTGTGTAAGTTGTCCAGTTTAATGTCTGACAGAAGTAATAATAATACTGCATATTTATTGCACCGTTGTAATGTGTCAGGCATTGTTTACTTTATGTACATTAGTGTATTTAATCTTCACAAGAGATATATGATGTAGGTACTGTTATTTCTCCCATTTTGTGACAAGAAAATGGAAGTAAAGAGAGATTAAATAACTTGCTGAAGGTCCCAGAGTTTAATAAGAGTTACTCTGTGTGTAAGAGATGCTATTTAAGAAATGTGGCACATTATTATCTGTTGCAGTACTTTCAGTGGCATGTAATATAAATCCAACCAAAAGTGACAAAACAATGAATACACTGTTAAATCACATAATGAGGACTACAGATTTGGATGATCCAGAGTTGGTTTATTCAGCAACTCAGTAACTTCATCAGAAGCCCAAGTGTTTTCTGAATCTTTCTGCTCTGTTGTCCTCACTTGGTTTTACTTCTTAATCTGGATGCCCCTTAATTCCAAGATGGCTGACAAAGTTCTGGACATCACACATTCAGATGAGCAGGAAATGTCCATGTGTTTATGTCTTTTTAAAGTGTGAGGATAATCTTCCCAGAAGCCTACCTCAGGAGATTAACCTCATATATTTTTACTGGAATTTCATCATACTCTTAAAGTGCTTGGCAAGGTAAATAGGGTCACCATGATTGATATAGGCTAATTAAGATTGACCCCCTGGAGCTGGAAAGAGACCCAACTACCCCTGGGGCATTTGATCATTAGGAAGAGAGGGAACAAATTAGGCATCTATTAGAATAAAGGGGGGCAGTGTTATTCACATTTTTATTTAATTTCTTCCCTTTGAGTATGGACTGGACCTACTGACTTTCTCCTACTGGATATAATACAAGAAAAATGATGGGATGTCACTTGCATGTTTAGGTTGTAAGAGACTTCTTCCATCTGGCTGGAATTTTCTCCCTTTGCCTCTTCTTATGTGCATCACTGAAGCGAAGTGAAAAGGTTCATGTACTGCTAGGGAGGGAAGCGTCTCGTACTACTTGGGAAGGAACCAAGGCCTCAGTCCAAGCATACAAACACTCATGGCACTAAATAAATATCCAGTGTTCTGGATGGCTTCTTTTTGCCTTTACAGATCCATTCTCCACCCTGGTCAGTGCTCCCAGCAAATAATCTGTATGGTCTCTATCATGGACTTCTTTGCCATCTGGCATCATAACTCTGCTAAATGGCTCCATTACCATTTTAATGTGTTTTTTGTTCTGATTATGATAGTAATACGTGCTGTTAAAATAATAGAAAAAATTAAAAATAACAATTAGGAAATAGTATCCATAATACTTTCATGATTATCATTTTGGTATTTTCCATTTATGCAAGGCAGAGCTTTTTTATATGATATATAGAATTCTTGATCCTGATTTTTCACTTAAAATTATAGGTAAATAACTATTTGTGGAGTAAGGAACTTATCATAAATATTTTAGTGACTGCATGAAATGCCACTATATAGGTGTTTCCATATTTTACAGTTTGTTTTTTGAATAATTGTTTTGTTTGGGTTCTTTTTGTTTTGTTATTGAAAACAGTCTGTGATGCAGGGTATGATGAGATGAAGGTTTTGTTTCCAGAAGGGGATTTAATCTGGTTCTTGGGACTTGTGTAGATTAGAGAAGCCCTTGTTAACAAAGATATCCCAAAGTCAGAGATTAGACTTTCCTGACTAATCCAGAAATGACTGCAAGGCAAACATCTGGGTCTGAATAGAAAGGGTCTTCTAGGGACATTCTTTAAGTTACATAGCAGAGAGAACTGTCCTTGGAGTTGCCAGGTTACTCAGGATGTTAGAATAAGATCTATAGGGGCACCTCCTGGACATGTGCCTTTGCTTACTCTTTTAATAAATCCCCACTGCTTCTGATTCTTTTTGGGCTGTCACTTGGGGAGTTCCTGTAGGCATCTTTCTAACTAACCTCTTGAGACTTATTTAGAATAAAAGCAAATCTGAGGCTGACCTTAATTGATCTAAAGTAAAGCTGCCTGTGGGGATTTCCACACTTGAACTTTGGGAAGTCTCTAAGTAGCAAATACTAATGAGACCCTGCTAGTCTCAGTTCAACTCTACCTTCTTCTTCCCTAAGGTCTATTCCTACAGACACCAGAGAAGGAGGGAGGATGAGGGGCTCAGGCTGGGCAGAGATTGGCTGAGATCCAAGTACCTCCTCAGAGTATGCTCAACACTATTACCAGGCTTCCCCAGGTAGCAAAGTTTGGAAGTTCAAAGTCATTTCTATTGGCCTACCTGGGATGTTCTGGGAAATGCTCAAATGCTATGTATTCACTGGAGGAACAGCAGGCTTTTACTTGAGATTATTAAATCTGGAAGATCAGTCCATTATTTGTATCTTTCTTTGGTTTACTTCAGAAAGTGAGATTTGGCAAGTTCATGCCCTAGACAAAGAACCTTTGTAATGAGATTGGCAAACTTTCAAGCAGGATGGGCTCCTTCCCAAGAGACTGAGTCACAAGGAAACTACTCAGGTACCCAGTCTATGGAAACCTCTTCTCCTAACCCTAGAACTGAAAAATTTTCAGATCATTCCCTCTTCTTTTATTCAACACATATATTCAGTCTACTATGTGTCAACGCTGCACATTGTGGGAGAGATAAATGTAGTATTTGCATTAAGGTAGGTAAAAATCTGGCAGGAAAGAGAAGCCATTAAAAAAATCACTGTAAGAGGGGCACCTGAGTGGCTCAGTTGGTTAAGCGACTGCCTTCGGCTCAGGTCGTGATCCTGGAGACCTGGGATCGAGTCCCACATCAGGCTCCCTGCTCGGCAGGAAGCCTGCTTTTCCCTCTCTCACTCCGCCTGCTTGTGTTCCCTCTCTGGCTATGTTTCTCTCTGTCAAATAAATAAAATATTTTTTAAAAATCACTGTAAGAGTTAGGGCATGTTAAGTGCCACAAGTGAGGCACAAACAGACATTAGAGGATATTTAGCCATGGGACATTATACTCAATTTCTGACTAGAGATAAGGGGAGGCCTCAGAGAGGACTGGACATTTAACCTGGGTCTTAAATTTTTCAAATATTCTTTCCCTTTTTACTCACAGCCATTGTCCTGGATCAGACCTTCATTATCTTATTTATCCATTCACTCATTCAATATTTTTGTCTAAAACCTACAAAGTACCAGGGTCAAGGCCAGGTATGGGATTACAACAGTTAACAACAGAAATGGCTCTTGTCTTCATGGTGCTAACATTCTATTTGAGGAGGTAAGTAAACATAAAAAAAAGAGTTGTGACAGAATCCAACAAAGAGCTAGGTAGAGAATAGCAAGGGGACCAACTTTAAAGAGGAGGATCAGGGCAGGCTGGTTTGAGAAAATGATACATTAACAAAGACTTAAGAGGTGAGAGTGAGCTAGTCATGGCAGAAATTAAGGAAAGAACATTCTAGGGGCACCTGGGTGGCTCAGTTGGTTAAGTGACTGCCTTCGGCTCAGGTCATGATCCTGGAGACCTGGGATCAAGCCCGACATTGGGCTCCCTGCTCGGCGAGAAGCCTGCTTCTCCCTCCCTCACTCCCCCTGCTTGTGTTTCCTCTTTGGCTGTGTTTCTTTATGTTAAATAGATAAAATCTTTAAATAAAAAAAGAACATTCTAGAAAGATACAACAACATATGGAAGGCAGTGAAATAAGAAAGCTTAGAAAGTTCAGGCTTCTGAAATAAGACTCATGCAGCCCAAATATAGTGGATGAAGAAGAAGCCAGAATGAGATGAGATTAGAGAGATAGGCAGAGGAAGGTTGATACATAACCTTGAATGCTATTATTAGGAATTCAAATTTTATTCTAAATGCAATATAAAGTCTTTTCTTTTTTTAAGAAAGAGACCACATGAATTGGGGGGTGGGAGGGCTAAGAGAGACGGAGAGTCTTCAGTAGGCTTCATCACATGATCCTGAGATCATGACCTAAGCTAAAATCAAGAGTGGGACACTTAACCAACTGAGCAACCATTTTTAAGTGAATGAACAAAGCAAACTAATTTGCATTTTCAGATCACCCTTGAAGCAGTGAGGAAAATTGATAAGAGGAAGGTAGAAGGGAGAAGACCAATTAAGAGACTCCTGGAGCCTGAGAAAGAGTTGGTGGTATCTTGGATTAGGGTGGCAGAGAGAAAAAAAAATGTATGAATTCTGTATGTACTTTAATAACAGATTCAACAGGATCCTGATGAATTAGATGTGAAGAATGAAGAAAATTAAGGCATCTAAAATGAATCCTTGGTTTCTGGAATGAGCAGTTGTATAGACTGGCTTTATAGACTAGTTTCCCTCTCCTTGAAATATAATTCCTATCCATTGTCAAATGAATCTGGACTTGATCATGTCTTTGACCAATAAAATGTAAGCAGGAGTAATAGTGTGCTAGTATCCTCAGGGTCTTCTCATAGTTGCAAAAGAGCTCCTGGATCCCAATGACAATATCTTCAGTCCATGCCAATAAAAGGGGTGAACGGAGAAGGGGAGAGTAAGCAAAGGGCAAAAACCATCAGAGTCAGGCCCTACTTCCCGTAAAGGTAGTCTCACCCAGAAACTTCTGCTTAATCTCATTGACCAGGATCTAGTCAAATGACCATCTCTATAATGCAAGGAAGCCTGAAAAATTTTTTTTTCATCTGAGCACATTGCTACACTAAGCAAGACCACGATTTTGCCAAAAAAATAATAAGTGTGAGAATGAACATGGGCTAGGTGTCTGGCTCTGTCATAAAAGAAATGGAGGAAGACACAAAGAAATCAAAAAACCTTCCCTGCTCATGGGTTGGAAGAATAAATATTGTTAAAATGCCTGTGCTACTGAGAGCCATCTACATTATTCAGTGCAATCCTTATTCAAATACGAGTGACATTTTTCACAGAGTTGGAACAAATAATCCAGAAATTCGTATAGAACTACAAAATAGTCAAAAGAATAGTCAAAGGAATGTTGAAGAAGAAAACCAGTTGGTGGCATCATAATGGCAGGCTTCAAGCTATATTGCAGATCTGTAATCATCAAGACAGTATGGTACTGGTACAGAAAAACACACACATACGTCAATGGAACAGAATAGATACCCCAGAAATGTACCTTCAACTCTATGGTCAATTAATCTTTGACAAAGCAGGAAAGAATATCCAGTGGAAAACAGAGTCTCTTCAACAAAAGGTCCTGGGAAAGTTGGACAGCCACATGTGGAAGAAAGAAACTGAACCATTTTCTTTGTTGTTGTTGTTTGTTTTCTGTTTTTTTAAATTTTTTATTACTTTATTTTATTTTTTCGGTATTCCAAGATTCATTGTTTATGCCCCACATGCAGTGCTCCATGCAATTTGTGCCCTTAATACCTACCACCAGGCTCACCCATCCCCCACCCCCTCCTTTTTTTTTTTCTAAAGATTTTATTTATTTATTTGACCAAGAGAAATACAGCTAGAGAGGGAACACAAGCAGGGGGAGTGAGAGAGGGAGAAGCAGGCTTCCCGCCAAGCAGGGAGCCCGATGTGGGGCTCAAACCCAGGACTCCGGGATCATGACCTGAGCAGAAGGCAGCCACTTAACGACTGAGCCACCAAGGTGCCTCCCCTTTTTAAAGATTTTATTTATTTATTTGACAGAGAGATCACAAATAGGCAGAGAAGCAGGCAGAGAAAGAGGGTAAACAGGCTCCCCACTGAGTGGAGAGCCCAATGTGGGACTCGATCCCAGGACCCTGAGATCATGACCTGAGCTAAAGGCAGAGGCTTAACCCTCTGAGCCACCCAGGCGCCCTCCCCCCTTCTAAGACCCTACGATTGTTTCTGAGTCCAAAGTCTCTCATGTTTCATCCCCCTCCCTGACTTACCCCAGTTTACATTTTCTTTCCTTCTCCTACGGTCCTCCCTATTACACCTTATGCTCCATAAGTAAGTAAAACCATATGATATTTGACTTTCTCTGCTTGGCTTATTTCACTCAGCATAATCTCCAATCCAGTCCATGTTGCTACAAAAGCAAGATATTCATCTTTTCTAATGGAGGCATAATATTCCATTGTATATATGGACCATATCTTCTTTATCCATTCGACTCTTGAAGGGCACCTTGACTCTTTCCACAGTGTGACAATTGTGGCCATTGCTGCTATAAACGTTGGGGTACATATGGCCCTTCTTTTCACAACACCTGTATCTTTTGGGTAAATACCCAGTAGTGTAATTGCAGGGTAATAGGGTAGCTCTATTTTTAATTTTCTAGGGAATCGTCATACTGTTTTCCAAAGCGGCTACACCAACTTATATTCCCACCAACAGTGTAAGAGGTTCCCCTTTCTCCACATCCTCTCCAACACTTGTTTCCTGTCCTGTTAATTTTGGCCATTCTCACTGGTCTAAGGTGGTATCTCAATGTGGTTTTGATTTGAATTTCCCTGATAGCTAATGATGGCAAACATTTTTTCATGTATCTGTTAGCCATTTGTATGTCTTCTATGGAGAAGTGCCTCTTCATGTCACCTGCCCATTTTTTGATGTGATCATCTTTTTTTTTTTTTTTTTTTGGTTGTTGAGTTTGAGGAGTTCTTTATTTTTTTTAAAGATTTTATTTATTTATTTGACAGAGAGAAACAGAAAGAGAGAGGGAACACAAGCAGAGGGACTGAGAGAGGGAGAAGCAGGCCTCCCGCTGAGCAGGAAGCCTGATGTGGGACTCTATCCTGGGTCTCCAGGATCATGACCTGAGCCGAAAGCAGTCGCTTAACCAACTGAGCCACCCAGGTGCCCCTGAGGAGTTCTTTATATATCTTGGATATCAACCCTGGTCTCTATTGTCATTTGCGAATATCTTCTCCCATTCCATGGGTTGCCTCTTTGTTTCCTTTGCTGTGCAGAAGCTTTTTATTTTGAAGAAGTCCCAAAAGTTCATTTTTGCTCGTTTCCTTTATCTTTGGAGACGTGTCTTGAAAGAAGTTGCTGTGGTCGATGTCAAAGAGGTTACTGCCTATGTTCTCTAGAATTTTGATGGATTCTTGCCTCATGTTGAGGTCTTTCATCCATTTCAAGTTTATCTTTGTGTGTGGCATAAGAGAATAGTCGAGTTTCATTCTTCTATCCATAGCTGTCCAATTTTTCCAGCACCATTTGTTGAAGAGACTGTCTTTTTTCCACTGGATATTTTTTCTTGCTTCATTGAAGATTATTTGACCATAGAGTTGCGGGTCTATATCTGGACTCTCTACTCTGTTCCATTGGTCTATGTGTCTGTTTTTGTGCCAATATCATGGTAATCACAGCTTTGTAATACAGCTTGAAATCAGGCAACATGATGCCCCCAGTTTTTTTTTTTTCTTTTTCAACATTTCCTTAGCATTTCAGGGTCTTTTCTGGTTCCATATAAATTTTAGGATTGTTTGTTCCAGCACTTTGAAAAATGTTGGCAGAATTTTGATCAGGATGGCATTGAAAGTATAGATATATAGTATCTGGGCAGTATAGACATTTAAACAATGTTTATTTTTCTGATCCATGAGCATGGAATGTTCTTCCATCTTTTTGTGTCTTCTTCAGTTTCTTTCATGAGTGTTCTGTGGTTCCTTGAGTACAGATCCTTGACTTCTTTGGTTAGGTTTATTCTTAGGTATCTTATGGTTTTTGGTGCTATAATAAATGGAATCAATTCTATGATTTCCCTTTCTATATTTTCACTGTTAGTGTATAAGAACTCAACTGATTTCTGTGCGTTGATTTTGTATTCTGCCACATTACTGAATTGTTGTATGAGTTCCAGTAGTTTGAGGGTAGAGTCTTTGGGTTTTCCATATAAAGTATCATGTCATCTGTGAAGAGAAAGACTTTGACTTCTTCTTTGCCAATTTGAATACCTTTTATTTCTTTTTGTTGTCTGATTGCTGTTGCTAGGACTTCTAACACTATGTTGAACAATAGTGATGAGGGTGTGCATCCTTGTCTTGTTCCTGATCTCAATGGGAAGGCTGTCAGTTTTTCCCCCTTGGGAATGATATTTGCTGTGGGTTTTTTGTAGATATATTTTATGAGGTTGAGGAATGTTCCCTCAATCCCTATATTTTGAAGAGTTTTAATTAGGAATGGATGCTATATTTTGTCAAATGCTTTTTCTGCATTAATTGAGAGGACCATGTAGATGAACCATTTTTCTTACACCATACGGAGATAAACTCAAAATAGATTAAAGACCTCAGTGAGAGACAGGAATCCATCAAAATCCTAGAGGAGAACACAGGCAGTAACCTCTTTGACCTTGGTTGCAGCAACTTCTTGCTAGACATGTCTCCAAAGACAAGGGAAACAAAAGCAAAACTGAACTATTGGAACTTCATCAGAGAAGGAGAAAAATCATGAGAAACTCTTTAACAATAGGAAACAAGCTGAGGGCTGCTGGAGGGGAGGTGTGAGGGGGAATTGGATAACTGGGTGATGGGCATTGAGGAGGGCACCTGATATGATGAGCTCTCAGTGTTATATGCAATTGATGATTATTGAACACTACACCTGAAACTGATGATGTAATATATGTTGGCTAATTGAATTTAAATTTTAAAATATTGTTTCAAGAAAGCAAGAGTAAGCAGCTTGTTGGTTGCAACCTCATTTAGAGCTTCCTGGATATAATCTGAAATGAGTCCCTGTAAACCAGGGAGGGCAAGGGGAGACTGGAGAAAGTGGCAGGCCACTCCAGATTAGTAGGTGGCAGGTTTAAAAAGCAAAGGAGTTTATATGTGAGCTTGTCTTGGGTTGATCTCCATACACATCTGCCAAATCTTAAAGGTTTCTATAGAGGTCTTAACTGGGTTCAGTCATGTGTACCACCCAAGTGGTCTCAACAACACAACACTATCTTGAGACTACATCCTTGGGGCAACTTCTGGAAGGCAAACAAAATACACATTCTAAGAACAGGGAGGAGGTAAGGCAGCAGTCAACCAGCAGTCATGTCCTCTTGATGACCTCCCCCAACAGAGCTAAGAGACTAAATAAAATTAGGATAGATAAGAGACTATCTACATTGTTGGAGACTTTAATGAGAGCAATTCCAGAGGAACTGGGATGGAAGCCAGATTGCAATGGACTAAAGAAAGAAATATGAGGAAGTAGAGACAACTTATACAGATGATTCTTTAAGGAAACTTCTTTTGAAGACTGAAAGGAATAACTGGAAATAATTGAGGTAATAACTGGAAGGAAAGTGAGGTAAACTGAGAATTTTTCCAAAATTATAGATATTAGATCATGACCATTTCCAGACATAATACTATGTTCCTCAGTCTCTTTTGTCATACACATAATGTGTAACTTTCAACCAAAAATTAGGAGTTATGTAAAAAATAAATCAAAGATAAAAAGAGTGAACTAGATGTTCACCTATCAGACAGGTAATTTAAAATAATTCTGATTAATATGTGAAAGACTCTAGTAGAAAACATAGTTCATATGCATCATAAGTTGGGTAATTTCAGCTGGACAGCAATGGAAACTATAGGAAAAAGACAAATGAATACTAGAAATAAAAACGGGGGCATGGGGCACTTGGGTAGTTCAGTAGTTAAGCATCTGCCTTTGGCTCAGTTTCCGGCTCCCTGCTCAGCGGAAAGCCTGCTTCTCCCTCTCGCACTCTTCCTACTTGTGTTCCCTCCCTCTCTATGTCTCTCTCTGTCAAATAAAATCTTTTTAAAAAGGGGGGAAGAAACAAATGGGGGGGGGTGCCTGGGTGGCTCAGTTGTTAGGCATCTGCCTTAGGCTCAGGTCATGATCCCAGGGTCCTGGGACTGAACCCCACTTTAGGCTCTCTGCTCAGTGGGAAGCCTGCTTCTCCTTCTCCCAGTCCCCTTTTTGTATCCCCTCTCTCTCTGTCAAATAAATAAATAAAATCTTAAAAAAATAAAAAGTAACAGTAATGAAGAATGCCTCCAATAGGCTCAAAGGGTGATTCAATATGGCCCAGGGTTGGGGAGGGGGAATCAGTGAACTGGAAGATAAGTCAATAGAAATCACAGTACTGTAACACAAAATTAAAAAAGAGTGGGGAAAAAACCCCAAAATATTCAAGAGATGTGTGACAATATCAAATAGCCTAACACACATGTAATTAGAAAGTTAGAAGATGAGAGAACAAGGTAGAAAAATGTGAGGAACTCATATGAGGAATATAAGATATAGTGCAGCAGATCATAGGGGAAGGGAGGAAAAAACAATGGGAAGATGACAGGAAGACAAAACATGGGAGACTCAATTATGGGTAAGAATCTGAGGGTTGCTGGAGGAGTTGGATGGGATAACTGGGTGACTGGGCATTAAAGATGGGCAGGTGATGTGATGAGCACTGGGTGTCATATGCAACTAATGAATTACTGAACTCTACATCTGAAACTAATGATATAGTGATGTAGTATATGTTGGCTAATTGAATTTAAATAAAATTTTTAAAATAGAAAAATAATAGCTGAGAGTTAAAAAAAAAAGATGTCAAATCACAGATCTAGAAAGCTCAGAGAATCACAGCAGAATAAATACCAACACACACACACACACACACACACACACACACAAATTATACACATTGTATTTAAATATTAAAGTCAAAGATGAAGAGAAAATCTTGGAGGCAGCCAGAGAAAAAGGCACATTACTGAGGAACAAAAGATTAAAAGCACAGCATATACCTCATCAGAAACCAAGAGAACAGAGTGACATATCTAAAGTGCTAAAAGAAAAAGAAATACAGAATTCTATATCAAGTGAAAATATCTTTCTTTTTTTTAAGATTTTATTTATTTAACAGAGAGAGAGAAAACACGCAGCAGGGGGAATAGGAGAGGGAGAATCAGGCTCCCTACTGAGCAGGGAGCCTGATGTGGGGTTCCATCTGAGGACCCTGGGGTCATGACCTGAGCCGAAGGCAGGCGCTTAGCCAATTGAACCACTCAGGTGCTCTTCATGATTGTTTACCCTCATGATTATGTGGCTTACTGGGATCTGTGGCTCACTGGCACACAAGATTGTATCTTACTACATATTGCTAGCCTGGGAAAATATTTAAATTCAAAGGATGATTTCTACTGAATATGCATCTTTCTCACACGACTGTTAAGTCAAAAATCCTAAGTTGAACCATTTTAAGTGAGAGACTACCTATAAATATATTTTTTACAAAACAAAAATAACAAATTCATGCCAACTGACCTGCACAAGAACTGTTAAAAGTTCTACCTATAGGAAATAAATGATGCCATGAAACACTCCAATATCAGAATTATTGAAATCCCTGAAGGAATTGAGAGAGAGAGAAGCCTAGAAGATATTGTTGAACAAATCATGAATGAAAATTTCCCAAATCTGGGGAATGAAACAAATGTTCATGTCCTAGAAGTAGAGACGACACCCCCCAAGATCAATGAGGCCAGAAAAACCTCCAGGCACATAATAGTAAAATTCTCGAATCATAAAACCAAAGAATATGTCTTAAGGGCCGCTAGGAGAAAGCGATCCCTTACCTATAGAGGGAGGACCATCAGAATAACGTCAGAGCTTTCCACAGAAACCTGGCAAGCCAGAAAGGGCTGGCAAGACACATTCAGGAAGTTACATGACAAAAATATGCAACCAAGGATAATGTATCCAGCAAGGTTGACTTTCAAAATGGAAGGAGAAATAAAGAGCTTCCAAGACCGCCAAGGTCTAAAAGATTATGCAACCACCAAGCCAGCACTACAAGAGATACTAAGAGGGGTTCTATAGAGGAGAAAAGAACCCAAGAGTGACACAAAACAGTAATATACAGAGGTAATCTATAGAAACATGAACTCCATAGGCAACATGATGTCAATACAAACATATCTATCAATAATCACTCTCAATGTGAATGGCCTAAATTCTCCAATAAAAAGACACAGGGTTGCAGACTGGATAAAAAAACAGGACCCATCCATATGCTGTCTACAAGAGACTCATCTTGAATCTAAAGAGACTTCCAGATTGAAAGTGAGGGGATGGAAGACCATCTTTCATGCCAATGGACCCCAAACGAAAGCCGGGGTAGCGATTCTCATATCAGACAAATTGGATTTTAGTCTAAAGACTGTAGTCAGAGACACAGAAGGACACTACATCATTCTTAAAGGGTCTATAATCAAGAAGATCTAACAATTGTAAATATTTATGCCCCCAACATGGGAGCAGCTAACTACATAAGCCAACTGTTAAACAAAATAAAGAATCATATTGATGCAAATACATTAATTGTAGGAAATCTTAACACACCACTCTCAGCAATGGACAGATCATCTAAACAGAAAATCAACAAAGAATCAAGAGCCTTGAATGACACATTGGACCAGATGGAACTCATAGATATATTCAGAACATTTCACCCTAAAACAGCAGAATACTCATTCTTCTCAAGTGCACGTGGAACTTTCTCCAGAAAAGACCACATACTAGGTCACAAATCAGGGCTCAACTGATACCAGAAGATTGAAATTATTCCCTGCATATTCTCTGACCACAATGCTGTGAAACTGGAACTCAACCACCATAAAAAGTTCAGGAGAAAATCAAACACTTGGAAGCTAAAGACAAGCCTACTCAGGAATATGTGGATCAACCAAGAAATCAAAGAACTGAAACACTTCATGGAAACCAATGAGAATGAAGACAGATCAATCCAAAACCTATGGGATACAGCAAAGGCCGTCCTAAGGGGGAAATTCATAGCCATCCAAGCACACTCAAAAAAAATTGAAAAATCCCAAATACACCAACTCTCATTACACCTTAAAGAACTGGAAAATCAACAAAAACTTAAACCAACCCCCCACACAAGGCGGGAAATAATAAGGATTAGAGCAGAGATGAATGAATCAGAAACTAGAGATACAGTAGAACGCATCAATAAAACTAGAAGCTGGTTCTTTGAAAGAATCAATAAGATCGATAAACCATTGGCCAAACTAACCCAAAAGAAAAGGGAGAAGACCCAAATTAATAAAATCATGAATGAAAGGGAAGAGATCATGACTAACACCAAGGAAATAGAAACAATCATCAAAAATTACTATCAATTATATGCCAATATGTTTAACAACCTAGAAGAGATGGATACATTCCTAGAAACCTATAAACTACCAAGACTGAAACAGGAAGACATTGACAATCTGAATAGACCTATATCTAGTAATGAGATTGAAGCAGTGATCAAAAACCCCCCAAAAACAAGAGTCCAGGCCCAGATGGATTCCCTGGGGAATTCTACCAAACATTCAAAGAAGAAATAACACCTGTTCTCCTGAAGCTCTTTCAAAAAATAGAAACAGAAGGAAAATTTCCAGACTCTTTCTATGAAGCCAGCATCACTCTAATCCCCAAACCAGACAAAGACCCCATCAAAAAGGAGAACTTCAGACCAATATTGCTGATGAATACGGATACCAAGATTCTCAACAAGATCCTTGCTAACAGGATCCAACAATACATTAAAAAGATTATACCATGACCAGGTGGGTTTTATCCCAGGGATGCAGGGGTGGTTCAACACTCGCAAAACAATCAACGTGATAGAACAAATCAAGAAGAGAAGAGAGAAAAACCACATGGTACTCTCAGTTGATGCAGAAAAGGCATTTGACAAAATACAACATCCGTTCCTGATCAAAACTCTTCAAAGTTTAGGGATAGAGGGAACATTTCTCAACCTCATAAAATCTATGTACGAAAAACCCACAGCGAATATCATCCTCAATGGGGAAAAACTGACAGCCTTTCCTCTGAGATCAGGAACAAGGCAAGGATGCCCACTCTCACCACTACTGTTCAACATAGTGTTAGAAGTCCTAGCAACAGCAATCAGACAACAGAAAGAAATAAAAGGTATCCAGCTTGGCAAAGAGGAATTCAAACTCTCTCTCTTTGCAGATGACATGATACTATATGTGGAAAACCCAAAAGACTCTACCCCCAAACTACTAGAACTCATACAACAATTCAGTAATGTGGCAGGATACAAAATCAATGCACAGAAATCAGTTGCATTCTTATACACTAACAACGAAAAAATAATAAGGGAAATCAGAGAATCGATTCCGTTTAGTATAGCACCAAAAACTATACCTAACCAAAGAAGTCAAGGATCTGTACTCAAGGAACTACAGAACACTCATGAAAGAAATTGAAGAAGACACAAAAAGATGGAAGAGCATTCCATGCTCATGGATTGGAAGAATAAACATTGTCAAAATGTCTATACTTCCCAGAGCAATCTATACTTTAAATGCCATTCCGATCAAAGCCTCTGCTTTTGGCTCAGGTCATGATCTTGGGGTCCTGGGATCGAGGCCCTCATTGGACTCTCAGCAGGGAGCCCGCTTCCTCCTCTCTCTGCCTGCCTTTCTGTCTGCTTGTGATCTCTCTGTCAATAAATGGATGAAATCTTGAAAGAGAGAGAGAGAGAGAGGGAGAGAGAGAGGGCGAGAGAGAGAGAGAAAGAGAGAGAGAGAGAGAGAGAGAGAGATGTGGCAGATAGAATGAAAAAAAAAAAAACTAATAGGGGCCCCTGGATGGCTCAGTCAGTTAAGCAACCAGCTCTTGGTTTCAGCTCAGGTTGTGGTCTTAGGTCATGAGAACAATGGTCAGACTCTGTACTCAGTGTGGAGTCTTCTTAGGACTCTCTCTCTCCCCTTCCCCACCATAAACAAATCTTTATTCTTTCTGGTATATTGGTTTTTATTAAAGAAGTCACATTCAAAAAGATAATAGCTGAGTTATTTTTCCCAAGTTAATGAAAAAGTTGTATTCTTAAATTTAACAGGGACAACAAATCTCCAATATGAGAAATAAAAATTAAAAAGGTAGTAAAATTTCAAAATACTGAATACAAAGAGAAGGTCTCAGGAATAGCCAGGGAGAAAAGACATTGACAGAGAATAGATAGTAGACCAAAAGAGGGATTTTTAGTAGTGAAAATAGAACCCAAAGTAGCTGGACTCTGGCTCGTCGAGGATAATGATAGCTACCTAAAACCGAATCTCTCCAAATAGTTCAGAAGCAATTAGGCCAAAAAGAAGAAATAAAACTCACAAAACACATGCCTCGACATAATTAGAAGACAGAGGGTGCTGCAAACTTCAAAGCTCTATAAGTAGAAAAATAGACACCAAATCCAAAAAGATCAATTCTTCATGTTTCCTTAGCAAGCTTTGGAGAGTAAGGGCCATTCAGGAAAAATATGGAAGAAAGAAGAGGGGAATGAACGAAGTGTCTAAGATTTATCTAAAATCACTTCCACAAAAAGAGTCTACCCAAAATTAGAAAAGACTGAGAAGGAGTTCTAGAATTCTAGGAAATGTAGTTGGGAGGCCACTCTACCCTCTTTACAATTTCTGTAATGGCTTCTTCCTGGAAGGTGGTGTCACACTGAACCTTAGCTTCAGTATTTGGAACTCCAGGAAAGGAGTATTTTAAGCCCAATAGAATTATATACTTACTATCTCATTATTAGCCCAGTAGTCTCTGACCAAGCTCAAAGCAGAGCCTTACAAGCTGTTCTATAGCTTCACCCTGTCAATTGCTAAGCCCATCTGAACAAGGCAAGGGAGGAAATTATAACCTGTCTGCCAGCAGAGATAGGCAGAATTAGTGTTGTTGACATGGGCCTACTTTTTCCTATGCTGCTTGTAAGCTCTGGATCTTGTTTGAATTCTCATTCTAAGAGACAAGGTGTAAGAAAAAGAAAAGCTGATGAGACAAGGAGGACATTTTGAACATGACTGCATAGCCGATTCAGTTCAGTAATTGTTCTGAATAAACATTTTTCCAAAGAAAACTTATTATCCATGGCATTTTCTGGGGTCCCATGTTGGATTAGGTCTCCCTGAACCCCTTCGGCTAAGGCTCAGGATGGTCAGTTCCAGACAGGTCCTACCTTGGGAGATGAGGGTTCTTTGTCTGACATAAGGGAACAGGAAACATGAAACACCCTGACCCTTAGTTCTTCCAAACAGCAATCTTGGGTGGGGAAAAGATTCTGCTTAGGAAATCTGAAACTAACCCAGAAATTCTAGGGCCCTTTGCCAATGGACAGGTCTCCCTGAGGATCCTAGGACTGGTCTGATCAGCTTAAACTCCTGAGACCTGGTCAGACTAAGGCAGACTGAAAGAATAGTTGTTCATCTGTTAGTTAGTCTCTTGTCAGTGACCAGTGAAAAGTAGCCTCTACCTCCCTGATGTTGAGAGTCTCCTGGATATCCTACTACATCCGTGGAGGGGAGGGAGTGGTGGTGAGAGAGACAGCATGGAGGGTAAAAAAGAGTCAGAGGGAGCAGAGAATCAGCAGGTCACACTATAAATAAGCAGCTGCTTTACAGCAGAACTTACTATGTCTCACTGTGGGCCTGAAACCAACACAACCAATGTCCTCACCTGCAGATGCTGAAGCCCATGGAGAAGGTCAGTGAATGTTTTCACTTCTCCTCTGCTGAACGTTGACCTGTCTCAGAGATGGACGCTCACTGCCCCCCTCAGCAATCACCCGTGTTCAGGTTGCACCAGGGATCTGCACACAGTGGCCATTGATAAGACATCACAGATCTTGCCTCAGTTTACTCTGCTTTACACTCTTTCTAATCTAGATGTCTAGCTGTGTCTCTGCTTGCCTAACTCTCTCTCTTGCCTAACTCTTCTCTGTGTCTCCCCTCTGTGTTTCCATCAGGCTCTGAGTCTGCCTGCCTGCCCTTCTGGCTATGGCTGAGGGATAGGTGACTTGGAAGAGAGGACTGGTCTGGTTTTGAGGTGACCTGTCTACAAGGGAGAAAGAACCCAGAAACTAGACCAGTTATTCTCAGAGTCACCTGGTTGAAGGGAGAAGGTTCTAAACCCCTAGATTGGGGGATTGATTCCATTTCATCCAAAGACATGTGCCATTATGCTTATGTGGGCCTCTCAGCCTGTTTCCTATTTGGCTTTTCATCTTTCTGGGGGCTTTTTCGGTCTCTTTTTCTAGCTTGCTTTCTGCCTTCACCATGTCCTTCAGCTTCATCTTTCTAGATCCCACCTTTCATCATTTTTCATCCTCTTTTAGCATGAGTAGAGGAAAGGGCACTCTGCCAGGAGCCAGAAAATTCCTTTTGGTTTTGATACTTTATGTATCACAGAGGTTTGAGGACACTAAAAGACCATAGAGTCTTGCCTCTATTACTGTCTAGCTACAAGTCAGCTTGATTATTCTTTCCTGAGACTCCATTTCCCCATATTTCTTTTTTTTTTTAGATTTTATTTATTTATTTGAGAGAGAGTGTAGCAGAGGGAGAGGGAGAAGCAGGCTCCCTGCAGGGAACCTGATGCGGGCTTGATGCTGGCCTGGATGCTGGGCTGGGTGCAGGGCTCCATCCCAGGATCCCAGGATCATGACCTGAGCCAAAAGCAGATGCTTAACCAGCTGAGCTACCCATGTGCCCCTCCATTGCCCCATCCCGAAGTCCTGTTAGTGACACCTTTTTAGAGCACAGAGTTCCTCACCAATTGTTGTAAGGAGCATATGAGAGAATCTAAACCAGGGAGAGTCACAGAAATGGGAGGGATTGTTGTAATTATGTCTCTCACAATCTATTCTTGTCTCCTTTGATTTCTAATTTCACTTTCCCTATTTAACTTTATCCTCTGTTTTCTGCTCATCTGTTTCTTTTTTTTTTTAATTTTCTTTATTTGACAGAGAAACACAGCAAGAGAGGGAACACAAGCAGGGGGAGTGAGAGAAGGAGGAGCAGGCTTCCCACCAAGCAGGGAGCCCGATGTGGGACTCAATCCTGGGTCTCTGGGATTATGACCTGAGCTGAAGGCAGTCACTTAACCAACTGAGCCACCCAGGCGCCCCTCATCTGCTATTTCTTTTATCTGCTTCACAATTTATTTTTCTTCTTCCTTTCCCATTTGTGCTTTTCTCTCAATCCATGTGCCTGCATAATTAGTTTTCCTATGTATCTGTGCATTTTTCTTTCCTGCTCCTTTGAAAAAAGATTCATTAATGTTCTCAAAAAGGTTTGTTAGTATAGTACAAAATAGGGTAAATAACATGAAAACTCCATTTTTCTCAATTCCTCTAAGATCTGTAGAATAAATAAAATTAAAATGAAGTAGGTCAAGGAGTCAGAGATGGAAAGGAGTTCAATCAGCTATACAAAAGAATTTCCTGAGCTAGAAAAGTTCCTTTTTAAAACCATAGTTTCTACCTAGGAATTTTCTATGGCAGGGAATATTGGTTCAAGACCTTAAAAGATCTCTTCCAACATATGAGGTACAAAGAAAAAAAGATGGGAGGAAAGAAGTTAAGGCGAAGGCAATAAACATGTACTAAGCAATTATTGTCTTTCAGTCACTTTAAGTATAATGTTTCCATTATCAGTTTATCTTTACACCATTTGACATGCTAGAGAGGGTATCCCAAAATACTATTAGTAAGTGGTAAAGCTGAGATATAAGTACCGGTTTATTGAATTCCAAACCCCAAGCTTTTTCTTTACGTCTACCATATGTATGTGTTTCACATGTGGATGCTGGATCTCAAAAAGTGACCATTTCACTTGTTTCTTTCTTAAAGATTTATTTATTTTTGAGAGAGAACAAGGGGAGGAGTAGAGGGAGAGGGAGGGAGAGAATCTCAAGCATACTCCACGCTAAGCATGGAACCCAACACCGGGCTCGATCCCAAGATCCTGAGATCATGACAGAGCCAAAATCAAGAGTCAGATGCTTAACAGACTGAACCACCTAGGGTCCCCTATTTCACTTCTTAATAGTATCTATATCATTGACCAAGTATCTCTTTAGTCCAGGGCTTTCATGTGACTACCTAGTGTCCCTATCTTTGTTTCTGATTCTTTTACAATCAGTGGAATTTTTCAAGAAAATGTAAATGACATGTGGTTCACATTAACCATAGCTGTGAATACTGTTTGAAGAGAGCCAGTCTAATGCTCAATTTGGTCCCTCATCAATCACAGAGTCTATATAATTTCCTACAAATAGCCAAACCCTTAATATTTAAGGATTACTCATTCATTGTGTGGGTTAAGTGGTCACCTTTTCATCTTGTTTTCCTTCTATATTTTAAGGTATGTGGGGTCAGGAGGCAGTTTTGGGGGTTTATTTAGGGACTTTTTTTTAGAAACTGCTTAAAATCCCCTTCTTTTTATTTATTTTATTTATTTTATTTTTTTTACTTTATTTTATTTTTTCAGTGTTTCAAAATTCATTGTAAAATCGCCTTCTAAGAGTAGCCATTTTCAGGAGGAGGAATATAGTCTTGGCTTTATTTGATTTTTGCTTTATATATAGTTTAAATTGTTACTCTGGAGGGGAAACTGTGAACAACTTTTAGCAGAAAAGATAAGTGGATATAACATCCATCTAGAATTAAGAAAATAGATTGAAATAAAGATCTAAAGTTAGGTTATCTGTGCTGTCACTAACTCCTGTGGATGCCAGAGAAATTGCATTGTAAATAGAGCTTGTGCTTTTGTCTTGTCCACAGTAGTAAAGATCTGTCATGCCAAGCAAGGGCCCCCACACTGTCAGTCAGACCATCATATAGTTCAGGGTCTCTCAACTGTAGAAATATGGAGACTTTGTAAAGCAACCAACTATAAGAGGGCAGAATATATGATAGAGAAAAAGGAAAGAAACCATATTTACCTTGAAAAATATCTAGATAACATAATAGAAAATATTATTATAATTTAACAAATTTGTCTTTCACATAGTGAAGAAAAGATGAACATAAATTTAAATTTTTGCTAAGACGAGGGCAATGTATATTGTTCCATAATAAATGTAGGTTAGATCTAGTCAGGCATTTGATAGTAGTATTCCTTTTCATTCCCATAAAAAATGCCAAAAGCTATTTAGTTATTAATTCTACCATGGCCCAAAGACAGCAAACTAAGTATCCTAAAACCTATTCTACTATGAGCCTAATGGTTACTTTTCACAATGACAGGTTGACATTTATTAAATTTGTAACATCTTATATGGAATCAAATGACCAAATATTTTCTATTTTTACATTTGTTTGAGTCTGTATTTATTTTTTTTAATATTAACATCCAAGAAAATCACCTCAGAATATGGTTGTTTGAAGTTGATATGTGTAAGAATTTTTAAATTTGTTGAGCTTTGGTTAATTATACCATGAGTCTCACCCTTCTAAATCCTTTTTAATTCTTTGAAAGATATTTTTAGACATCTCAAGATTCTTTTAGCCAAAGCCACTTCCAATTTATTTTCTCAATTCCAGTGGAATGGTAGCACCATGAGGACAATAATATTAATCTCTTGCTATTTCCCAAGTGTCTAAAACAGGACCTGGCCTATAACAGGGTATGAATAAGTATTTGTTGAGTGAATGAATAAATTAGATATTAAGTTGATTTATCGCTTTTTAATATTCTCATATATTAATTACATACATATGTTTATTAAACAAACTAATACCACACAATGTTTGTTCACTTTAAGAGGAGTATTTAAACACTAAGAGTAAGAAGGTATAATGGGTAAATGAGAGTGTGTTTGCTTTGGTGCCCTTTATGACAGCTTAAATCATAAAATATTAATATTATACATAATATCACTTTCTGCCTTGCAAATGTGTGTAAAGAAATATGTAAAAGTAAAGAATGCTGAGTTTTAAATGAATGGAAAGTAGAGAAAAGCATTAAAAATAAATATTTTATAGTTCTGTCATCTATAAGCAGCCATTCAACATTTTCATGAACTTCCTTCCAATCTTTTCTCAATGCAAAGGAAAAGGAAATTTCTTTTCTATTAATGTAGTGAGAATACCAAATATATTGGCTGTATTTTTCTTTTTGTTTCACCTAAAATTGTAAGTATTTTAACAGTATTACAGAGTTCATAAACAAAATTTTAAGGACTACATATTTCATTAGGTTTAATTTTCAATGATATAACCATTCCCATATTAAAGTTTCTTATTTTTGCTATTATAATTTATAATTTTGTTCACAAAGCTTTTTCTCAAGCAATTTTTTTACTTTTTAAAATTTTTTTATTTTTTATTTATTTTTATTGTTACTTAATTTTTTTTTTAGTGTTCCAAGATTCATTCCCCATTCCCTACATCCAGTGCTCCATGCAATAGGTGCCCTCAGTACCCACCACCAGGCTCTCCCATCCCCCCCACCCCCTTCCCTCCAAGTCCCTCAGTTTGTTTCTGTGTCCAAAGTCTCTCTTGTTTTGTTTCTCTCCCTGAGTTACCCTACTTCCCATTTACTTTCCTTCTCCTACTGTCTTCTATATTACCCCTTACGCACCGCACGTAAGTGAAACCATGTGATACTTGACTTTCTCTACTTGGCTTATTTCACTCAGCATAATCTCTTCCAGTCCAGTCCATGTTGCTACAAAAGTTGGATATTCATCCTTTCTGATGGAGGCATAGTATTCCATTGTATATATGTACCACATCTTCTTGATCCATTCGTCTATTGATGGGCAGACGGCTCTTTCCACAGTTTGGCGATTGTGGCCATTGCTTCAATGAACATTGGGGTGCATATGAATACTTGTGAAGATTCTGGGATAGTGAGTGGTGCATAGTGCTATGTAGGTTTGCTAAATGTGGTTGAATCTATTCACATTTAGCAAACTTACATAGCACCATGCACCACTCACTATCCCAGAATCTTCACAAGTATTGATTCACTTAATCCTCAGAATCCAATGAAGTACTATCTCTATTAGTCTTGTCTTAGAAAAGAAGAAACTTAGGCATGTTAATTTAAGCCACCTCAGTTTACACAGTTGCTCAGTGGTGAAGCCAGGATTTAAAGCCGGATCATTGGACTCCAAGGTCTGTATTTTTAAAGGGACCTTACATTAAAAGGAATTAACATTCTTAAACTGCCAAACTTCTTTCCAACCAAGAATGGAATACCATTGCACCAGCACTAATGGTTGTAATTTAAATTTTTTAATTTAATGAATCAGAAATGGTATCTGATTATTCTGAAACCTTATTTGATTACTAATGAGATTGTATGCTTTGGGGTGTTTTTTTCCACTTCCATGAGTTAAGAGTTCTTATCCTTTTATTTCTTTCTCTTTTTCATCTTTCTCTAGACTCATCATGGTTTTTAATCCTTTTAGCTCTTAACATTTTGGCATTTTTTATGAGCTTTTTACATAATAAATTTAATATGTTGTTGCCTCTTGTAATTGCATGTTTTTTGAATTAGTTATTTGTTAAAAATACCACGGTAGCTTTTTGTTGTACCAAAGTTTCCCATTTTTTAAAAAAAAATTTTTAAGACTTTATTTATTTGACAGAGAGAAATACAGCAAGAGAGGGAACACAAGCAGGGGGAGTGAGAGAGGGAGAAGCAGGCTTCCTGATGAGCAGGGAGCCCGATGTGGGACTCGATCCCGGGTCTCCAGGATCATGACCTGAGCCGAAGGCAGTCGCTTAACCAACTGAGCCACCCAGGCGCCCCATCAAAGTTTCCCATTTGATGTAAAAATCTATCAGATATATCTTCCTCTTCATGATTTCTTGTGTGACTTAGTCAGAGTCCTCAACCTTAAATTCCTTTGGTGGTCAGGGAGACAGTGCAATGGCATGACAGTGAGGAGTCTTTGGGTTGGAGGACTTGAGGCTTGTGCAAACAGAGACCAGGACTAAACTTCAATTAGTTGTTAATGAGATTAGGCACAATGCAGCAAGACCTTCTGCTTGTTCTTCCCAAAGAAGCAAGAATCTAGATTTCTATATGAGATATCCTTCAGAGAAGACTGTGGGTTTAATAAAACATATCTGTGTGGTCCCGAGGGAATGCAATTCTATTTTCTTCCAGTTTTTCTGTGAGTTTTTGAAATATAGTCAAAATTTTATGCAACTATAATGAGGTGGTGGCATGAAGCATCTAGTTGCTTTCTTAAAGGAAAGAGATTAATTTATATTTTTTTCTCTTTTCCTCAAGTTTCTTTTTCATTTTTGGAATGCAGAAGGACCAATGGAATAATGAAATATTAAATGTTATGGTGGTGTTTTCTCTAAGTGTAAGAGAATAATTGTGACTTTCTGTATAATGGATTTACATTAAATGCTCTCATTGCCTGATTAATACAGTATAATATGCTTGTTGGAAATTAAGGCAGAAGGGTCTGTATATAAATTAGAATTTAAAACCCAGTGAAAGGCTCCAAAGAAAGCTAAACAGAAGGGGAAAAGCACACAAAGTAATGCAAAATTTTCAGATTAAAATAATCTAATTGTGTATTAAATATTGCATATTTGACAAATATGAATTTCAAACAGATTTCAGTTTGTGGATTACATAATTATAAAATGATCACAAAAATTACAGTTTAAATATTAATTTCCTTGTTCAAAAATCATTAATCAAAAGTTTACTCTGGGGGCACCTGGGTGGCTCAGTCGTTAAGGATCTGCCTTAAGCTCGGGTCATGGACCCAGAGTTCCCAGATCAAGCCCTGCATCAGGTTCCCTGCTTGGCGGGAAGCCTGCTTCTCCCTTTCTCACTCCCCCTGCTTGTGTTCCCTCTCTAGGTGTGTTTCTCTCTGTCAAATAAATAAATAAAATCTTAAAAAAAAAAAGTTTACTCTGTGTGGAGAACCAGTAGATGTTTTGTCTCACAATTATGTCCCTGTAGTTATTTTTCCCTCACTATTTTGATCCTGAGATTGACTGTATGTTAATGAATACAAACATTAAAATCAGAATCATATCAGCACCAAATTCATATAAATTACTTATATGAATTATGCTTAATAATTAATTCCATGAACCTAAATTAATCATTTAATCAATTTTCTTTGTTTTTACATTATTTTATTTTTTCAGTGTTCCAAGATTCATTGTTTATGCCCCCTACCCAGTGCTCCATGCAATACATGCCCTCAATACCCACCACCAGGCTCACCCATTCCCCTACCCTTCTCTCTTCCAAAACCCTAAGTTTCTGAGTCCCAAGTCTCTCATGTTTCATCTCCCTCCCTGTCATTTAATCAATTTTCTAATATAGTACTTAAGATATTTCCAATTCTTCCATGAAGGGAGGTAGGGGAGATGGGGTAACTGGGTGATGGGCATTAAGGAGGGAACTTGATGTAATAAGCACTGAGTGTGATATGCACCTTATGAATTACTAAACTCTACCTCTGAAACTAATAATATCTATATATTAATTGATTTTAAATAAAATAAAAATAAACATAAAACTCTTAAAATGCTAAATTATTTTCACCAAGACTAATTCATTTATGTTTAACTTATCAAACAGTTCTGTTATCAGCTTTTGTCCAAATCAAATTTTACTTAATAGCTGCTGCTACTATGGGTTTTCTTTTGTGGGAATTATTTTTATCCAGTCCAATTTTCCCAGATCAAAATTTATAGAGCTACATCTTACCACATCCAGCTTTGCCTATTTTCAGTTTTATTTTTGTATTGATTATTTCTGTCAGTTTTATTTAGTATTCATTTCTTAGCTAATCCATTACAAAATTATTAGATATCTCAGTATTGGTCTATTCCTGAGAACTGTTATAAATCCAATTTAATTCTTCTAGTTATTTTGAGGACCTTGTATAAACTGTACACAGCACTTGTGGCTCAAAGAGAAAATGGTGTTGGATGGTGACAGATGAGAGTTACACCTATGGTGAACACAGCATAACGTACAGAAGTGTTGCATCACTGCATTGTATACCTGAAACTAACATAACATCATGTGTCAGAAAAGAAAAAGAGCAAATAATGGAATAAAAAGAGGTTACTTCTAAAAAAATAAGCTATTTTTGGGGTGCCTGGTGGCTCAGTCAGTTGCATCTGCCTTCAGCTCCAGTCATGATCCTAGGATCAAGCCCCACGTTGGGCTCCCTGCGGAGCCCTTCTCCTTCTCCCACTCCCCCTGCTTGTGCTTGCTTACTCTCTCTCTTTCTGTTAAATAAATAAAATCTTTTTTAAAAAATTAAGTTAGTTTCAGTAAAAGAAATTGGGGGAGGAGTGATAGGTTATTGGGGAAAGCTTTGTTGAGGAGGTGGGATGTGATCTGCATCACAAGAAATAAGAAAGAATTCCCCAGATGTCAATAAGGGTGAAGGGCATTACATAGAAAACAACCAGCATATGTGAAAGCATGAAAGCAAGAAGGAGTGGAGTGTGTGTATAGTAGGCACCATCTAATAACTGAATGAACAGCTGGATGGTTTTGTGTATGGTAAACAGTAACTGCAGTATAGGCTGCATAAAAGTGGTGGATGAGGTTGAAATGAGAGAATGAAAGGCTAATTGGATATGGGGGTGAGTAAGGAAGAGGCAGAAGAGGTCACCCAGTCTCCTACTTAAATGAATGGCTGTGTCTTGATGCTGTTCATTAAGAAGCAAACAGAAGGACATGCAGGCTCCACTGCACTCTTTGCTTTTGGACTGAAACAAGACCCAATACTCTGGAATCTGTCCTAATTCCAAAAACCACAGAAAAGATTTTTCACTACTCTTTGGTCAGTCACTTTGATGCTTTCAAATCCCTCATTAAAATCAATAAAGTATTCCTTGTCTCAGTTTTAATACTCTCGCTGCACTTACCTCCAGTCCTATCAGTCTGTATCACAAGAGTTGGAGAACAGCTGGTTGCTGTATTTGAAAAGGGGTATTTTCAGATTGGTTTTTTTTAAAGATTTTATTTATTTATTTGACAGAGAAATCACAAGTAGGCAAAGTCAGGCAGAGAGAGAGGAGGAAACAGGCTCCCCGCCAAGCAGAGAGCCCCATGCGGGCAGCGATCCCAGGACCCTGAGATCATGACCTGAGCTGAAGGCAGAGGCTTAACCCTCTGAGCCACCCAGGCGCCCCAGATTGTTCTTTCTTAACCTCTTAAATCTTTCTTAGTGTTCTGCTTTAACCTCCTCCTTAGTATATAACTCTGTTTCAGGGATGATCTGATCAGCCCATCAGCCAAGGGTATTATACACATACAATTTTTTTAATGCAAAATGTACGTATTTAGTTCTTATTATACTTTCCTTCATGTCTCCAATTGATTTATTTAGTTGTTTCTTATTTCTGGAAACTTTAAAGGTAGTGAAGAAATAAGGATAGCAAGGCATGGTAAAAGATCTCATGAATACCCAGCTTGAGGGAAAAGACTAAAATGGTTAATAAGTGTATTCAAATTTCAAACGGATTTCTCCATCCACACACACAGTAAATTGTTCTCTACCATGATTAAATGCAAAGAATGAGAAATATAACCATAAGGAAATGTGGGTTGTAATATATGTGTGTGTGGGATATTAATTTATGGTGTAACCTGCAAGAGGTAGTAACATCTCTGTCCTAGGCAGCTTGGTGGTGGAAAAGGTATTCTGAGAACTTTAAAGACCTGGTCTGAGCTTCATTGCTTTCATTTAATAGCTGTAGGGTCTTAAGTAAGTTACTTTAGCTCTCTGAGCCTCAGTTTCTTGATCTGTAAAATGGAGGTAGTATCTACTTCACAGGCTTTTTTAAAGAGTTAAATGGGGTAATACATGTGAATATGCTTTGTAAACTATAAATTACTATAAATGGGTAAAGAAGTTTTATCTGAGTAAACATTCATTTGGATGATTTGAGAGGTTATATGTGAGGGATTATATAAACTTATAGGGGCACCATCTTTTCCAGAGAGGACCCCAGCATCAGATGTTCTCCCTGGGCTAGCCCATCCTAAGGTTCCATGAAACTGTCTTTCTTACCTGTTGCAGTAATTTGGTGAGAGAAAGACCATTTCCAGCCATAGCAACAGAATAAGGTAAGACAGTTGTCAAAATTGTCCCATTTCATGTATGTACCATATATATGTAACCAGGACCCAATTGTGGGATATTTATTTCTAGAATGAAGATGAACAGTGGGGTCAGAGTGTTTCCTGTAACATTACTCCCTTCTGATGGGAGAAATTTGTGTTAGAAATTCTGGCCTCCCTATGGGTTGAGGCAGAAACATAAAAAGAGGAGAAATTCACCCTACTCCTTGAAATATTTTCTGCAAATGATGATAATTTTGCCCTTTCCTTTTCATTCCAGTGATGTACTGGAGCCAGTTGGTACCAGCTCTCAAGAGCCAATTATTAAGTTTTCAGGAGTTTTAAAAATTGGTTGTCAAACATATCTGTTGTAAACAAATTATATAATTTTACTACTAAATAAATTATATTAAAAAACAAAGGTAATGCTACAAATTCATCACTTCCTAAGTTTTTGTTTTACTGCATTTTACTATTATCTATGCTCTCAAGGTTATTTACCTCTTTTATATCTGTATGGTTGTAAAAATTATATAATAGTAACCTAATAAGCATCCTTTCCTAAAACATGTTTAGTGGTGTCACATTTCTAGCTTGAAATAGATCATGGTGGAAGTATTTACACTATGGAAATTGGCAAATGCTACAAGTCAGAGCCCTTCCCAGAGCCATCTATTAAATACTTACCAATACACCACTCCTTTAATTCATTTGTCATATGCTTTGGCTAGTACTTGTAAGGCATTCAAAACTCTGATGGTGTGGGGAGTAGTTGACAACGAAGCTCCTAAAATCAGACTCCCCCAGCTGGAATTCAAGCTTCACTGTTTATTTACTATGTGATGTTAGGCAAATTACTGACTCTGTGAGGTTAAAAGAAAGATTATCTACCCCATGTATTATTTTGAAGTTTAGAACACTTACTACTTTAAAAAAAAAAAGCACATGTAAAACAAACAACACCTAATACATATTATGCATTATAATTATTTTAATTTAGATACATTTTTAAATTATAACATAAAAGCCTCTTTCTAGTCTTATTTTACTAAAGATTTTTAAAAATCAGACATCACTGTTGAATTTTATCAAGTATCTTAACACCTCTTGATTAGAAGTTTTTCAGCTCTAACATATTGTGAGTTATATTAGTAGAGTTCCTCATATAAGGAAAATCTTAAATCCCTGAAAAAATTTCACTTGGTCATAGTGCACTATTCTTTGAATGCACTGATGGATTTCATTTGCTAATAATTTGTTTTGCCTATTTCATTATTAACAAATTGTCTTGATCTTAATCTTCTTTTGTGTACTTTTTCAGGGTTTATATTGATGGTTTGATGACTTTGTAAAAATAATCAGGAAGATTTTATTTTTTCTGTTCTAGTAAACACTTTGGTAGCCTTCAAAAATATCTCATCCTTGTAAGGTTAGAAAGAACTTACCTAAGGAACTGTAATGGCCTGGCATTATTCGGTCAAAATTCTTTGTCAAGTTTCTCTATTTTATTTTATTTTTTTTAAGATTTTATTTATTTGACAGAGAGAAACACAGCCAGAGAGGGAACACAAGCAGGGAGAGTGAGAGAGGGAGAAGCAGGCTTCCTGCTGAGCAGGGAGCCCGATGTGGGACTCGATCCCGGGTCTCCGGGATCATGACCTGAGCCGAAGGCAGTCGCTTAACCAACTGAGCCACCCAGGCACCCAAGTTTCTCTATTTTAATAATCCTTAAATTTGGCTGCACATTGGACTTACCTGAGGAACTTTTGAAAATATCAATGACTGGGGCGCCTGGGTGGCTCAGTTGGTTGAGCGACTGCCTTCGGCTCAGGTCATGATCCTGGAGACCCAGGATCGAGCCCCGCATCGGGCTTCCTGCTCGGCGGGAGGCCTGCTTCTCCCTCTCTCGGTCCCTCTGAATGTGTTCCCTCTCTGGCTGTGTTTCTCTCTGTCAAATAAATAAATAAAATCTTTAAAAAAAAAAAAGAAAATATCAATGACTGAGCCCTCTCAATACATTTTGCTTTAATTTGTCTGATGTGCAACCTGGGAATGTGGATATTTTATTTTATCAATTTTAATTCCAGCATCATTAATATACAGCGTTATATTAGTTTCAGGTATACATTATAGTGATTCAACAATTCTATACATTACTCGTGCTCATCATGATAGGTATACATACTCTTAATCCCCTTCACGTTTTTCACCCATTCACTCATCTATCTCCCCTCTGATACCCATCAGTTTGTTCTCTGTAGTTAAGAGTGTTTTTTTTTTTTAAAGATTTTATTTATTTGACAGAAACACAGCAAGAGAGGGAACACAAGCAGGAGGAGTGAGAGAGGGTGAAGCAGGCTTCCTGCCGAGCAGGAAGTGGGGCTCGATCCCAGGTCTCCGGGAACATGACCTGAGTGAAGGCAGTTGCTTAACCAACTGAGCCACCCAGGCGCCACCATTAAGAGTGTTTTTGGTTTATCTTTTTTTTTCTTTGTTTTGTTTCATCAGTTCCACTTATAAGTAAAATTACATAGTATTTGTCTTTCTCTGACTGACTTATTTCACTTAGCATTATACCCTCTAGCTCCATCCATGTTCTTGCAAATGACAAGATATCATTCTTATTTATGGCAGAATAATATTCCATTGTGTATATAGACCACGTATTCTTTATCCATTCATCTATTGATGAACACTTGGTATGCTTCCATAACTTAGCTGTTGTAAATAATGTTGCAATAAACATAGGGGTGCCTGTATCTTTTCAAATTAGTGTTTTTGTATTCTTTGGGTAAAGACCCAGTAAGTGGAATTACTGTGCTCCACCAAATAGTGGATCATATAGTAATACTGTTTTTAATTTTTGAAAACCTCCATACTGTTTTCTTCCATCGCTTCTCCAGTTTGCATTCCCACCAGTGGTGCAAAAGGGTTTCTTTTTCTCCACATCCTCACCAACACTTGCTGTTCCTTGTGTTTTTTTTTATTTTAGCCATTCTGACAGGTGTGAGGTGATACCTCAGTGTGGTTTTGATTTGCATTTCCCTCATGAGGAGTGATGTTGAGCATCTTTTCATGTGTCTGTTGTCCGTCTGGAGAAATGTCTGTTCATGTCTGCTGCCAAGGGGACATTTAAAAACTCTTCAGGTGACCATGATGTGAAGCCAAGGTTTAGAACAGCCATTTCATTCCATTCACCCAGAATAGTAGCTTATCTTGATTTCTCTTTTCTTTAATGAATTTCTTTAATGAATTTAAAGAATACTTTTTAGTGATTTATATTTACCTAGAAACTTATCTCTTCCTCCAATACATATTTGCCCTCTCTGGTCTTCCTTAGGTTCACTTTGTTTATCTGCTTCTGACCCCTTCGGCAGTTTTATTTTGTTTTATTTCATTTATCTATAATTCTTTTTGTTAAGTGATAAAGCTATTTCAGGCTACTAACTTTTACTCTAACAAATATCTGTGTATGGTATTTATTGATATATGCTCTTTTTATTATCAGTGCTTTTTCTATAGTCTGTAATTACTGTTTTGATTGCCTGTTTGATAAGGATTGTTTTCAGAGGTCTTATTTTCTCCCAATTTTCAAGTAGGTGGTTTATTTTCATACTCATGTCTAGTTTTATTGTTGTCACAGAACTTCTGAGTTACTTGGACAATGCTTCTAAAATAGCTGCTTGATCTTTTCAAAAAAGCCTTATTATTGAAGTACATCTGCTTTATCATAATTGATATGTGTAACATCAGGCACTTAAAAAAGAGAAAGCAACTGATACAGTGAGTTTAATAAACAGAAGAAGAAGTGGCACCAGCTGCCCTTCCATCCAGCAAATTGGTTTCCTAGTTTTAGCCTTCTTCTTGGGAAGAAAGTGCTGGAAACTGGATGCATCAGGATCCCAGGTGTGTACTCAGGACTGAGGCTTTTTCATTGCTTCCCTTACACACCTTACACACCCTTGTTTATCAGAAGAAAGTCCACTCTAAAGTCATTACATTAAGCAGGAGTCCGCAAAGGCCTTCTGTAAAGGGGCAAATAGGAAATATTTTAGGCTGTGTGTGTTGGGTTACTAATACTACATGGAATGTATGTAGAATTAAAAAATATTCATCGTTTATCTGTAAAACACACTTAATGAAGTATCTTATCTTTTTAGTTGCTCGATCTGACAACCTAATTTATAGGCTATGTAGTCTCTGTGGCAAACTAAACTCTGCCATTGTAGTGGGAAAACAATAAGGGAGTGAAGCTGTGTTCCCATTAAACTTTATAAAAATGGGCAGTGGACTATATTTGGCTCAGGGGCCATAATTTGTCCACCCTTGTATTAAACCAGTAGTTTGCAATGTTTAATGTACATCACAATCACATGGAGAGCTTGTTAAAACACTGTTATCTGAGGTCCATTCCCAAAGTTTATGATTCAGTAGTTGGGGTGAAGCCCAATACTTTGCATTTTTATCAAGTTCTCTGGTAATGCCACTGGTGGTGGTGGTCTGTGGGTCACACTTTGAGTATTACTGCATTATAAGAAATGCTTGTTGCATTTTTATTCCTAAAATCCACTCAGAGGAACCCATTTTGTTCATTCAGAGATTTCACCAATCTTATAAGACAAAAAATTTAAGTGCTGAAATGTAAATATTCTCACAGCCAGATCTTCTTGATCAGCAGCGCTCCTCCAGCACATATGGTGCCTTTGGGGTAGTTATAAGAAGTCACTATCTCTCAGGGATGAATCAGAAAAAAAGGCACTGCACTTCCCCTGAACTCACACATTACTGGGGTGCACAACTTGATAAATTGAGCACAGGCTAGATTGCACAACCTGAATTTCAGCATTCACTCTTTCCTTCGGGGGCCTATGTGCCATACACAAATGGCACAACAGTCCTAGTGACCCTGCTGATCAAAAGAACGTTATCTACAGTTTATTTATCAAAAAACACATGCTAAATTTAAAATATTCAGTAAGAATTTATTCCTTTCCCTGAAGTAAAACAAACAAAAACCCAGCAAACAGTAGTCTCTTTTATTCATTTGGATTTGACAGACTTTTTTTAGCTTTAATGAGGTACAATTGACAAATCATAAGATATTTAAAGTGCACAATGATGATAAATAATATTGGTAAGCAAAATCCTATATACAAGCTGACCAGCCATTTGTGCTCTTTTCTCCCTCAAAGGAAGAAATTAAACACGATATTAAGAAATCTCCTTGGGGCGCCTGGGTGGCTCAGTTGGTTAAGCGACTGCCTTCGGCTCAGGTCATGATCCTGGAGACCCGGGATCGAGCCCCACATCGGGCTCCCTGCTCGGCGGGAAGCCTGCTTCTCCCTCTCTCACTCCCCCTGCTTGTGTTCCCTCTCTGGCTGTGTTTCTCTCTGTCAAATAAATAAAATATTTAAAAAAAAAAGAAATCTCCTCTATCCAGAAATTTTTCATTGTTAAATATGATTCATCATCTTCATCACCTGGATAGACTGGAGATGCAACAGCCCCAGTGTTAGCATAGTGAAGATAGTATAGACTGTTTTGGCTTTTGGAATTCATTTAAGGTTTCTTTATACTCTAATAGGTCAACAGCATTTTACAAGTATTCCGTGACCTTTCAAAAGAGTACATTCCTTATATGGAGGCATAGATTTTGAAATATATTTGCTTATAAATGTATGCTTTTTGTTAATATTATCCATCTATTATATTGATTCCCTATATTATTACTTATCTCCTTGATGTAATGACTTGGAATATAATATAATACCCATGAAGTCAGAGTGAAAGTTCTCATGCATGATTCTATATCCTTGGCAGCATGCACAATATATGGAACATAGTAGGCAGTCACCTATTTAATGAGTAAAAGTTTTGCCTGTAAAATGGGATGGAATGCAATTGCTCGTAGTTGCCCATTCAGACAAAAAGTGAATTTTTATGCTTTATACTCTCTCCCTATTGGATTTACAGCAGATCTTCCAATCGGGAGTTAATGCTGCATTTCATCCGGAAGATACACTTCTCCCCAGCACTTAAGTTTTGAAGGCAGTTTCTACTCAGGCCTTATGTTGATCTTAAAAGCTTTTAAAATGTAAACATAAAAAACAAAATAATTCAAGAGACGTGAACTAAAATATTGACATGTTTCTCTCAGGGTGATTATTATTATTTTTTTGAAATTCAATTAATTAACATATAGTATATCGTTAGTTTCAACTAATAATGATATACTAATGATAATGTCCCTTGCACATTACACCCAGTGCTCATTACATCACGTGCCCTCCTTAATGCCCATCAGCCACTTACTCCATTCCTTCACCTCCTTCCCTCCAACAACCCTCAGTTTGTTTCCTATAATCAAGAACCTCTTTGGGTTTGTCTCCCTCTCTGACTTCATTTTATTTTATTTTTGCATCTATTCCCCTATGATCCTTTGTTTTGTTTCTTAAATTCCGTATATGAATGAAACCATATAATTGTCTTTCTGTGATTGATATATTTCACTTAGCATAAATATCCTCCAATGCCATCCGCATTGTTTGTGTGCAAATGGTAAGATTTCATCCTTTTTAATGGCTGAATAATAATCCATTGTCTATATACACATCTTTATCCATTCATCAATTGATGGACATCTGGGCTCTTTCCATAGTTTGGTTAATGTAGACATTGCTGCTATAAACATTGGGGTGAGGTGCCCCTTCAGATCACATTTCTACCCTTTGGATAAATACATAATAGTGTAGTTGCTGGGTTATAGGGTACTGCTACTTTTAACTTTTTGAGGAAACTCCATACTGTTTTCCAACATGACTGCACAAAATTGCATTCTCACCATTGGTGTAAGAGGGTTCCCCTTTCTCTGCATCCTTGCCAACACTTGTTGTTTCTTGACTGGTTAATTTTGACCATTCTGACTGGTGTGAGGTGGTATCTCACTGTGGTTTGGATTTGGATTTCCCTGATGCCGAGTGACAGTGAGCATATTTTCATGTGTCTGTTGGATATTTGGATGTCTTCTTTGGAGAAATGTCTGTTCATGTCTTCTGTCCATTTCTTGATGGATTATTCTTTGGGTGTTGAGTTTGATAAGTTCTTTATAGATCTTGGATACCAGCCTTTTATTTGATATGTCATTTGCGTTTATCTTCTCCCATTCTTTCAGTTGTTTTGTGGTTTTGTCAACTGTTTCCTTTGCTGTGCAAAAAAAAAAAAATAATAATAAATAAATAAAAACACTTTTTATCTTGATGAAGTCCCAGTAGTTCATTTTTGCCTTTATTTCTCTTGCTTTTGGAGACATGTGTAGCAAGAAGTTACTGCAGCCGAGATTGAAGAGGTTGCTGCCTGTGTTCTTCTCTAGGATTTTGATGGATTCCTATCTAAGGTTTAGATTTCTAAGGTTTTCATCCATTTGGAGTCTATTTTTGTGAATGGTGTAAGGGAAAGGTCCATTCTCATTCTTTTGCATGTGGCTGTCCAATTTTCCCAACACCATTTGTTGAAGAGACTGTATTTTTTCCTTTGGATATTCTTTCCTGCTTTGTTGAAGATTAGTTGAACATACAGTTGAGGGTCCATTTCTGGGTTTTCTGTTCTGTTCCATTGATCTATGTGTCTGTCTTTTGTGCCAGTACAATACTGTCTTGATGATTCTTTTAATTTACTTAATTTTGCTTTTGTTTTTTAGTATTTTCTAGATGTTCTATAATGAACAGGTATTACTTTTATAGAGAAGACAGGGAAAAATGTACAGTTAGAAATATCAGTCATTTTTTTCTCTGACATTTCTACTCTCTAGTTTGAATTCTACTCATTGATATTACATAGAAAAAGAAAATTCACTCTTCTAGATGCGGAACCCATTAAGGTTTAATTATAAATTTATTTATTTATTTTTGTTTCAGGTTTTTAATTTAAATTCCAGTTAGTTACAGATAATGTAATATTGGTATGAGAAGCAGAATTTCATGATTCAGCACTTACCTATAACACACAGTGCTCATCACAAATGCTTTCTTAAGATTTAAAATGGACCTTTGAGATTCTCTTGAGTCTTCTTTTTTTTATCATGTTATGTTAGTCACCATATAGCACATCATTAATTTTTGATGTAGTGTTCCATGATTCATCGTTTGTATTTAACACCCAGTGCAGTATGTGCCCTCCTTAATACCCATTACTGAGCCTTCTTTAAAGTTGCCTTCAAAACGTTGTCATATGGTTTTAGATCTTTCACCATTAGCATTTTCAGTGCCCATGACTCTCCTGACTCACAATGGAATGTACTAAAATTCCTTTCTTTTTCATTCATTTGTCCTCAAACTGTTTTTATACAACTAGGTAGCATCTATACACAACAGTCTCTTTTGACTTCTCATGTCCTCCCTCTTCAAGCAGGCTGCAGATGGTGGACCTAACGAACAGGAGCACAGTGACAGAGTTTATCCTCGTGGGCTTTGAGCAGAGCTCCTCTTCCACTCGGGCATTGCTCTTTGCCCTCTTCTTAGGCCTCTACAGCCTTGCCATGGCCATGAACGGCCTCATCATCTTCATCACCTGGACAGACCCCAGGCTCAACAGCCCCATGTACTTCTTCCTTGGCCACCTGTCCTTCCTCGATGTCTGCTTCATCACCACCACAATCCCACAGATGCTCATCCACCTGGTGATCAAGAACCACAGTGTATCCTTTTCCTCCTGCTTGACCCAGATGTATCTGGTTTTTGGTGTAGGTGTGGCCGAGTGCATCCTATTGGCTTTTATGGCCTATGACCGTTATGTTGCCATCTGCCATCCACTCGGCTATGCCCAGATCATGAGCCGGCAGGTCTGTGTGAAGCTGGTGAGTACTGCCTGGTTCTTCGGGCTGATCAATGGCATTCTGCTTGATTACATGACATTCCGTGGTCCATTCTGCAGAGATAACCACGTAGAAAACTTCTTCTGTGAGGCCCCGATAGTGATCGCGCTCTCTTGTGGAGACCCTCAGTTTAGTCTGAAGATGATCTTTGCCGATGCCATTGTGGTGTTGCTCAGCCCCATGGTGCTCATTGTCATCTCCTACGCACGCATCCTGGCCTCCATCCTTGGCAGAGCCTCCTCCTCAGGTCGTGGGAAGACCTTCTCCACTTGTGCCTCCCACCTGACTGTCGTCATCTTTTTCTACACGTCAGCCATGTTCTCCTATATGAACCCTCGCAGCACACATGGCCCTGACAAAGACAAGCCTTTCTCCCTCCTCTACACCATCATCACCCCCATGTGCAACCCCATCATCTATAGTTTTCGAAACAAGGAAATGAAGGGGGCCATGGTGAGGGCCCTTAGAAGGACCAGCCTGGCCCATGCGGGGTCTGTCTAGTGAGAAACCTCCAGGAAGAGAAGCTCCTTCCCCCAGCACTGACAACTGGGTGACTCTCCCATGCTGAAAGGCTCCAGGAAAGAGCATTCATAGTTTTCTTCCTATTGGCATCAGACCTGGAAGTTCCTGATCATGTCTAATGCTCATCTCTCTAATTTACACGCAGTGTAGAGTGATCCTCCCAAATTCCTCTTACTGATTCATGTTCATGATTGGAGGGGCAAGTGTAATGAAATGGAAAATTTATTCCAAAAATGCGGGAAAGGTAGTAAGCTCCTCACGAGAATGATTCTCTCCCCCAGGAGGTATTTGGCAATATCTGAAGACATGTTGCAGTTGTCATAACTGAGGGAGGGTCTGTGCTACTGGAACCTAGGAGGCAGAGGCTAGGGATGCTGCTGAACATCCTACAATACACAGAACAGCATCCACAATAAAGAATTATCAGCCCAATTGGGGCGCCTGGGTGGCTCAGTTGGTTAAGCGACTGCCTTCGGCTCAGGTCATGATCCCGGAGACTAGGGATCGAGCCCCGCATCAGGCTCCCTGCTCGGCGGGAGGCCTGCTTCTCCCCCTCTCACTCCCCCTGATTGTGTTCCCTCTCTGGCTGTGTTTCTCTCTGTTAAATAAATAAAATCTTTAAAAAAAAAAAAAAAAAAAAAAAAAAAAAAAAAAAAAAAAAAAAAAAAAAAAAAAGAATTATCAGCCCAAGAAATCATTAGTGCTGAGTTTGAGTAACCTGGTTAGGAGATGAAGTTGAGCAGAATGAGGAAGATGATGAGATGTACTGATATGGGAAAAGAGGAGCCAGTGGGGAAAACAAGAATTTAGAATTCAGAATTCTGTCTACAAAGACATTTCTGGTTTACTGTGAACAACCTTTCTGCTGGCACTGCCATGGCAATGATCTATGTAAGAACTTGTGATAAAACCTGCTCTAAAACCTCTGTGCTTGTCTCTTTCTGAGCCTACGTCTACTCCTCCAGTTTTCCCAAATTAGAAGACTTTTCCTACCCAATCATGTCCTCCTGCCTGCCCACAAGCATGGACACCTACTTAAGTTCTGCCCTTTTCCTCTGTTACTTCAACCCAAATTTCACCCACCCAGTAGTCATCTTTCCCTTGTTCCCATCCATCTAGTATTCCTGCCCAACTGAATCTTTTTTTGTAAGATTTCATTCATTTATTAGACAGAAAGAAACACAGTGAGAGAGGGGGAGTGGGAGAGGGAGAAGCAGGCTTCCCACGGAGCAAGGAGCCCAATGTGGGGCTCGTTCCCGGGACTTGGGGATCATGACCTGAGCCGAAGGCAGCTGCTTAACAACTGAGCTACCCAGGCGCCCCCCTACCCAACTGAATATTAACATTCCTCATCTTTGCTCATTTGCGGTAGGACTCCTGCACATGCCATTTAGTGTAACCCATGAAAACCATGTGGAAATACTTACGGGAATACTTTCTACAATGTCAACATTTGTCCCATTCACGTTATCAGTCTCCTTCATTCACCAGTGCTTATATTCTGCCCCCCCATATGTTCCATTTATAGGAAAGATCCACTCTATCTTCTGTGTGTGCTAGATACTTTCTTTTGCCCCTCTAGAAAGAAATACACAGCTTTTCCCTCTGGTCTCTGTTCTGGTAGACAGACATTTGTTGGCTTCCTTGGTGGGCTTTGTTGCCTCTACATACAGGTTGGGTTCAACTAATTAAGAGTCACTTAGTAGGATAGAGGAAGGCAGGAGAAGAAGGAGTGAGGATTATTATTCTCCTGCTCCTTTTCTGATATGCCAATGTTACTGTCAGGTGGCCTTCTACAGCTCCCTTCCTTGTCCTCATAAGGTGGTACCTGCTTCCTGCTCTTGAGAGCCCAGGATGATTCACCACCACTTTTTGGTTTCCCTTAATCCTTCCACATACTGGTAAGCCCCTTTATTAGTCTTATTCGAGTGTGCCAACCATTTCCTCCCAGCATACTGACTGACCTAGTAATAGGTACCAGGTACATATTACCAAACACAAACTGAAAATGTCTCAGAATAGGGCATTCACTATTCCATAAAGCAAATCTCAAAACATTACAAAGATATGAGGTCACACAAACCAAGGTCTCTGACCATAATGAAGTTGAGTTAGAAAGCAGTATCAAAATGATATCTAGCAGGAAATCTATGTGTTGGAAATTAAGAAACAATTGTAATTAACCTACCTCCAAGGAATGAATATAAGACTAGTCCAACATGGAAAGAGTGAAGAGCTTGGAAGTAAAGGGCTCACACTCCCACCCTCACCAATACATAAGAGTAAACAGATGGAAAATCAACAACACTTCTTAGACCTATAAGAGAATTGAAGTCACAGGGGAAACCACTACCCTCAAAACTGGGAGACAGTGAACACAGAAAATCACAGATCTCTGGGAGTGGAAGATGCAACTGCAACCTGTTCAGACTACTTAAAGGGAAATTGACTTGTTATTGGACCCTGAGACTGGACTGACTTCAGAGGTAAAAACTCAGGGCCTGCCCTCAGAGTTTCATGAAGTTTACTTCCAGTAGCCTGACCAGATTCTCAGGAAGACATCGAGAAAAAAGAAAATCCCCTTGTGCTTCAGCAGCGGGAACAGACAAGTTAGCATTTTGAAATAAGCCCACAGAACACTGTTTACCCGCTAGGAAAACTATCTGATGAGAATCTAATGAATCTGGGGAAGGATCCATGAAAAAACAACAACAAAAAGGCAAAAGAAAACAAAAAATGCTGAGAAATACATGTGAAGGTTGTTAACAGTCCTGGGACACAGACTCACTAAAAGACTGAGACCTAATCATAGAACTATGGAATGCTTCCAGTCCCCTCTACCTTACCACCGCATCAATAAGGCTATAGAATTTCAAGGATCACAGGTGAAAGAGCTGCAACACTCAGATCCTATTTAAGAAGGAGTCTATAGAGATACAAACAAGACAGCGAAGGAGACAAAAGCAAGGACACATGAGGAAATGTTAGCCTCTGACTCCATACCTACAGAAAACACTAAACACAGCCTAATGCCTAACACACACACACACACACACACTAAGGCCTATTTACTTAAATTCCTTCTGCCTGATTCATGTCAGGCTTTCAACACGAGAATTATAATAATTATAGAAGTTTACAAACTATAAATTATTAATGAAACTACTTACAATTTTGTGGAATGCACCTAGAGCGCTACTTTCTTTTATTGGGAAAAAAGAGGTGTTAAAAAGTAATAAATTAAGCTGCCAACGTAGTCACAAAATAACAGATTATGCAAGGAACGTAGAAGGAATAAAAATGCATATAGCAGATTGATTCACACAAATCCCAATATTGATGAAATAAATAGGATTAGAAGAAATTAATAATTTCACAGGTCTGTGGCATGAATGATCAAAAATAAATAGACTTGAACAATACTAAGAATGATAGGGGCCGCTACAGATGTTACAGAATCAATTATAAGAGGCCTTCTGCTTCTGATTTTGATTGGCATGTGATTTGGATCAACTATGTCACACAGAATAACAAAAGCTGGACAAAATATTTTGAACCATCCACTTAAAGGCACTGAAGGACTAAACAGGCAGTGACAAATTAGGGAGCAAAGACACAGGAACAGTCAATCTACATTTAAGCAGATCTAGGGAGGGTTAATAAGAGAGTTAGTAAAGTGGAAGCTATGTCATGAAGAAGATGAAAGAAAAAATAGACAGAGCAATTACACTAGCGGAAGAGAAATTAGCCGAGAATTTTCCAAAACTGAAAACATCGGTGCCCGGAATAAAGGGGCCGAAAATATACCCCAAATAGGTTACTTATAAAAAGAAATACACACGTGGGCACACCATTAGAACATCTGAAAATGAGGGACTATGAGAAAAACTGAAGAAAAGGACAGATTCCCTTCAACAGGAGCACAATAAGATTGATAGTGTCTTCTAAACAATGAAAGTCAAAATATAATATTTATCTTATGTAAAACTCCATTGCAGCAGACTAGAGAGGAGCTGGATGTCAAAGAAAGATAACACTCCAGCTGGCCTGGAAGAGAGCCTACATCCATATTGTGAGCTGCCTGTGGTGGCCATGTGGCAAGGAAGTACAGGCAGCCTCCAGGAGCTGACAGCAGTGGCTGACGCCTGGCACCAAGGACATAGATACCTCAGTGTACAACTGCAAAGCATAGATCTTGC
>PITA01005566.1:0-109124 GCA_004023965.1 Spilogale gracilis | reverse complement strand
AAACTCTTGGGGCGCCTGGGTGGCTCAGTTGGTTAAGCAACTGCCTTCGGCTCAGGTCATGGTCCCGGAGACCGAGGATCGAGTCCCACATAGGGCTCCCTGCTCGGCGGGAAGCCTGCTTCTCCCACTCTCACTCCCCTTGCTTGTGTTCCCTCTCTGGCTGTGTTTCTCTCTGTCAAATAAATAAAATCTTTAAAAAAAAATAAATAAAACTCTTAGTTTTTTGGATTTCCCTCTTGTTCTTTTCTCTCTATTCCATTTATTTCTGTTCTGATATTCATTATTTCTTTCTGCCAATTTTGCTTTTAGTTTGTTCCTTTTTCTAGTTCCTTGAGGTGTAAAGTTAGATTGTTGATTTGCAGTCTTTCTTCTTCTTTTTGACTTAGACTCTACATTGTCTGATAACCACCCTATTGCCTTTTGGATACAATTTGCATGGAATATTTCATTTCCATCTTTCCTCCTGCAGCCTATATCGGTCTGCATATCTAAAGTGAGTTTCTAGGTGGCAGTATATACTTGGATCTTGTTTTTATTAATCTACTCAGGTATTCTATGTTTCTTCATTGGAGAGTTTCATCCAATGTAGTTTACATTTTTAAAAGCTACTGATAAGGACAGACTTAGTACTGCCATTTTAAAATTATTTTCTGTATGTTTTTCATTTTGTTCTTCTTTTCTTCTCTTGCTGCCTTCCCTTGTGTTTCATTGGGTTGTTTTGTTCTGTTTTGTTTTTTGTAATTACATGTTTTGAGTTCCTTCTTATCTTACCTCCTTTTGCGTTTCTTCCATAGATATTTTCTTTGTGGTTACTGTGGGGGTTACATCATGTCTTATAGTTTTAACAACCTGTTTTAAATGAGTAGTAACTTAACTCCAATCATATCCAAAAAATCTGTTCCTTTACTTCTCCTTCCCACTTTATGTTATTGATTTCATAAATTACATCTTTTTATATTTTTATCCATTCACATAATTTTATATAGTTATTTTTTATGCTTTTATCTCTTAAATTTTATAACAGAATTAAAAGTGATATATGTACCACCATCAAAGTGTTATGAGATTTGTTATTTGTCTATATATTAATCTTTACCAGAGAGCTTCATATTTTCATATAGTTTCACATTGCTGACCAGTGTTCTTTCATCTCAACTGGAAGCATTTAAAATTTCTAGTCAGGTAGGTTTAGTAGAGGTGACCTCTGTCAGCTTTTGTTTATCTGAGAGGATCTGAGAGGATCTTTATTTCTCTCTGATCTCTGAAGGACAATTTTGCTGGATATAGTATTCTTGGTGGCAGTTTTTTCTTTCAGCACTTTGAATATATCATACCACTACCTACTGGCATAGAGTTTTCATAAAAGCATTTTGGACCATATATTGTTGTTGTTCATTCAGTTTCTCTATAGGGGATGAGGTCTCGGGCTTCATTCAGCCGTATTGCTGACCTCATGCCCAACTTTCTTGAATGCCTGAAATATGTTCAGCATTTCAGTGACTGGATGATTAATAGATAATGGACAATTCAAAATCATCCAAATGTTTAAAAAAAAACTCAAGTCAGTCATCAATAAGAAAATACTTGCATTGTTTAGAAATGACAAAAGTAAAACTCTAGAAGTACTCACTATGAACAGCTCTGAATAAAATGTTTTGCATTGTTAATTTATCTAAATATTTCTATGAGTATTTGTTTTTCTAGTCATAGAACATTGTTACATAATTATGCTTTTAAATAGTTCACTGAGGCTGTGGATGGCATTAATTTTTTAACTTATTATAAAGAAGAAAAAAAACAGGAACATTGAATGTATTATACTTCATTTTTTTTAAAAAGATTTTATTTGACAGCGAGAAACACAGCTAGAGAGGGAATACAAGCAGAGGGAGTGAGAGAAGGAGAAGCAGGCTTCCTACTGAGCAGGGAGCCCGATGTGGGGCTCGATCCTGGGTCTCCAGGATCATAACCTGAGCCGAAGGCAGTCACTTAAACAACTGAGCCATCCAGGCACCCCTGTATTATACTTTTTGATGCAATATTAGACTTAAAGTGAAATTCATAAAAGCTGAAAATCAGTCAGCAGAGTGTATAACTCTTGATCTTGAGGTTGTGGGTTCCAGTCCCATGTGGAGTGCAGAGATTACTTAAAAAATAAAAAGCTTTAAAAAAATAAATTAAGTAAATTAGGTAAAATTTGCGTGGATAAGCCAAAACCTAGAAGAATTCAAGGTCCTTTAGTTATTTCCTCTTAGATAAATATTTGCAGCTCTTTCCTGACTTTAGCATATAAAGTATTTTGAATGAAATTCTTTGTGCGCTACAATTTCATTTGATATCACGAACATTTTATTTGCAATGAAAGTGAGATTGTTTCTTTTATGAGGGAGTCCATATGTGATTCTTATTTACAATTCTGTGCTCATCTTTCTTTTTTTACATGCAAGTGAGCTCCGTGTTTTGTTTTGCAATTGGGCGTATAATTAAAGCGTCCTAAGCCTCAGAGAAAAGGCCGTCAGCAAGACCGTACATCTTGCCTGCATAGCTGTTTTCTCTTCTCACTGCCATTCTTGAGAAATAAAATTTCCTGTGTTTAAAAGTTAAATTGTAACAGAAAGCAAAGAGTCATGATTGAGCACTAAAGATAAAATGTACTGCATTACTATAAAGGTGTATTCCTACTGAACATGTAAAGGCATTTTTATATTAACAATATATGCCTCCTAAAATGTAACAAAATAAGCATCAGGCTATTATAATGTAATTTGAAAGATTCTCAACAAATGTGGCAACTTAATTCCACCCTGATTAATTAAAACCCTTTACATTGTCCCTAAATGACTTCATAACTGGCTTGAAAAGAACGACCATTTGGAAGCCTCAATAAATGACTTTAAAATTTTGTCAGGGGCGCCTGGGTGGCTCAGTCGGTAAGCGCCTGCCTTCGGCTCAGGTCATGATCCCAGAGTCCTCGGATCGAGCCCTGCATCGGGCTCCCTTCTTGGTGAAAACCCTACTTCTCTCCCTCTCTCACTCCCCCTGCCTGTGTTCCTTCTCTGGCTGTGTTTCTCCCTGTCAAATAAGTAAATCAAATCTTTAAAAACAAGAGAGAAACAAAAACTTTGTCACAATTTGTGTTAAACATAACATTTTTAAAGAGCATAATATATCCATATCCATATAGATATCAATAATATAGCCATATACTGGGTTTTCCTGTTCTTTCTCCATAATGAATTCTATTTTATGCCTTTTCTCAACGACTTTTTGGTTTTGTGAACAATACCATGTACTTGTTTCCTTTAATATGGATAGTGATCATTGCATTTGTCTTTGAGTGTTGTGCTGAAAAGTCTCCTAGGAAAATATTATGTGTTCCAGGTCCTTTTCTTTCTTCTTTTCTTTTTAGTTAAACCTTTTTAAGTATCCAGGGGAAAAAAATGTGTCTGTTGCTTTGGCCTGGCTTAGGGAATTTTTAAGTGTAACCTGTAGCAAGATGACTTTGGAGCTTGTTCCCTGGGGCCTGCGCAGTAGAAGCCAATGGGGAAGCGCGGCAGAGGTCTTGAATAGGTGTTATTACTATCCCACTATCCGCGTATGACAGCAGTGATTTTTAAGATTTTATGTATTCATTAATATATATAAAAATTTTATCTATTTATTTGACAGAAACACAGCTAGAGAGAGAACACAAGCAGGGGGAGTGAGAGGGAGAAGCAGGGCTTCCCATCTAGCAGGGAGCCTGATGCAGGGCTCGATCCAGGGACTCCCGGATTGTGAACTAAGCTGAAGGCCAATGATTAATGACTGAGCCACCCAGGCATCCTTAATTTATTTTATTTATTTATTTATTTATTTATTTATTTATTTATTTATTTATTTATTTCAGTGAGAGAGAAAGAGAAAGAGAGAGCACAGTGAGGAGGGGCAGAGGAAGAAGGAGAGAGAAATTCATGCCAACCCTGAGCTGAACATGGATCCCGACATGGGGCTCAATCTCACCACCCGGAGATCAGACCTGAGCTATAACCAATTGTCAGAAGCTTAATTAACTGCACCACCCAGACACCCCTGATTTTTTTTTAATAATTGCTGCTGGTTTAGAAATAAAATTTCTGGGGCACCTGGGTGGCTCAGTTGGTTAAGCGACTGCCTTCGGCTCAGGGCATGATCCCGGAGACCCGGGATCGAGTTCCACATCGGGCTCCCTGCTCAGCCGGAAGCCTGCTTCTACCTCTCTCACTCCCCCTGCTTGTGTTCCCTCTCTGGCTGTGTTTCTCTCTGTCAAATAAATAAATAAATAAAAATCTTAAAAAAAAAAAAAAGTGTTTAAAAAAAAAAGGAAGAAAGAAAATTTCTAAGGGCCCTGTAGGCAGAGAGGCATTCTTCCAATCTCTCAGGCTAGAACCCATCAGTGAGCATCTCCATCCCTTACTTCCTTCATCTCCTCTGTTACCTCCTTTCTTCCCCACTCTTACTGAACACCTATTATGCACAAAGGAGTAAACTTTTGATCTAAAGAACAATATGATTTATTCTCAAAAAGGCATGCTAAACATCAGAAGGCAGCCACTCTGTAGTTTTTCAAGCATATGAAATTTTAGAAGCAAAACTAATCTAGAGTTGCAGAAATATATAGAACACAGATATATAGAAAACCTTCTGTGCTCTCATGGAAGTTAGTCTAACTTAGTGGAAAGATAAGATGGTCTATGAATACATTTGGTACAAGTCCATGGGTGAAAGTAAGTATCATAATCTAAGTGCTAGAGAGGCTGATAACAAAAAGGAGAGATTCGTTTTCTCTATCAGGGATGGTAAATGAGCAAACTCAGGCCACAGCTGTGTTTTGTTCAACCCATATGATGGCTTATGTTTTCCCCCTAAATTAGATTATTTTCAGACATTTACAAATTGGAAGATTTCACATGAAAATAAATATGGATTTTTGAGCTTCTCTTACTTAAAAAGACCAGAATTTTGGGTGCCTGGGTGGGTCAGTAGGTTAAGCCTCTGCCTTCGGCTCAGGTCATGATCTCAGGGTCCTGGGATCGGGGCCCGCATGGGGCTCTCTGCTCAGTAGGGAGCCTGCTTCCTCCTCTCTCTCTGCCTGCCTCTCTGCCTACTTGTGATCTCTCTCTCTGTCAAATAAATAAATAAAATCTTAAAAGAAAAAAAAGACGAGAATTTCAAGCATCCTAAAGCCTGCTTTCCCTTCCCTACTGGCAGTGGTGAGTTGAAGCTGACTGTCGCAGGCACATCAGATGGTCTCTGACTTCCTCAACCCATCTCGCTCCTTCATTTGTCCACACTTCTCAGTTTTACCCAAAGGCATCTGAGCTAATGATCCCTGCTCTGTTCTCATTTCTGACACCATGTCAACACTTGTGTTCTTATCAAATGTTTCCTTTCACTTTTCCTCTTGTGCCTTGCTGATACTATCCTAAATCAGGCTCCCATTGCTGCACCCTTGGCAGCCAGAGGGCCTCTTACAGAGCCCACCTTTTTCCCATCTCCCACTCAGTACAACATGCATACCTTCTGCAAGAGATGACACCCCGCCCGGGAGCCTGAAAGTAGCGGAGAGACAGGGTCACAGCCAGAGTGGGCGTCCAAAGTCCACTGTAAGTTACAGGCCAAAGATAAGAGAATTAAGACCAGCAAAGAACTATGAAAAAGTTTCTCAGAAGTGGTAAATAAATAGAGAACAAAAACCAAAGCACAAAGATGAATCTTAATAAAGAGTGAAAATGCCCAACAAGCACATGAAAAGACTCACATCATCATCAGACATCAGGGTAATTAGAATTAAAACCACAGTGAAATAACTATTACACATCCACTAGAATGACTAAAATTAAAAAGACTGACGTACCAGTGGTTAAGGAGCAACTAGAATTCTGATAGTTGCTAGCAGGAATGTAACATGGTACAGCACTACTTTGGAAAATAGCTTGGCAGTTTTTTATAAAGTTAAACACACACTCACTGTAGGTGTTTACCCATCAGGAATGAAAACATGTGTCCACACAAACACTATTACGTGGATTTCTGTACCAACTTTATTCATAATAGCCCCAAACTGAAAATAATCCAAATGTCCTTATATGGAAAAATGGATCAACAGATTGTGATATGTCCATTCAGTACAATATACTCTAAAATAAAAATGGAATGAGCTCTTAAAATACAGAATAACATGTTTGATTCCTAAAAGATGCTGATCAGAAGAAGAGAGATACTGTATAATTTTTATGTGTATAACATTTAAGAGGCAAAACAAAGTAATAGAAAGTAAATCAGAGATCGCCCAGGACCAGAAGTAAGAGAAGACTGACTGCAAAGGGTGAAAAGGGAATTTTTTGGAGTGATGGAAATATTCTACATCTTGATTCTGAGGGTGGTTACACAGGTGTATATAATTACTAAAACTATGTACATATAAAACTGTATATGTATATACATATATACTATATACATATGTACATATATGTGTGTGTATATAACTGTATACTTAAAATATGTGTATATTATTGCATGTAAATGTTACCTTAATAAAGTTGATTAAATCAAAAAATGATTTAAAAGGACAGGCAGTTAAAGGAGGAGGAAAAATGGGCAACCAGGCTAGGAAGTAAAACAGAGGTGAACAGGAAAGAGCATGAGATATTACACATGAGGACAGCAAAGTGTTAACTTGAGGCCAGAATGGGTTCTTGAGAACCTTCCAGTGAAACCCCAGTTCTCATCACACCAATTGTGTCATTGCCTCTCTCTCTGCTTGCTAATTCTTCTTTCATGCTGGTAATCAGTGTGTTCCCTATAAACGTGAAATGTTCTTTGCCCCCACCAATAAAAAAGTGTTTTCTATCACATGACATTGGGTTTTTTTCTTCCAGGGAACTTAGCACATCTGAAATCTACTTTGATTTTGTATTTGCTTAACCGTTCCCTTATCTGTCTGCTTCCTTTAGTTAATAATCACCATAACATAGAGATCTTTCCTAACTTGTTCCTCACTCTGTCTCCTGTACCTAGCCATGGGATCTGGTTTATCGAAGACCATCAGTGACTAATCACTGAATGAATGAAATGAAAATGTAGTAAGCAAATAATAAATACTCAATGTTTGCTCTTATTTTTCCCTGAAATTTTCCTTTCCTAAAGTTCTTTTATTTGCTTAATTTTTACAGGTACTTCTATTGTGACCGTAAAAGCTGTTGCTCCCAACCCAATACAAGACAACATTAAATATTCCATATTTAGTGGAAATGAAGATGGAGTTTTTTCCCTGTGCTCCAACTCAGGTGATCCTTCTCTTTACTGTAATAGCTTTTTTTTTTCTGCTCCACTTAATGTATCTAGCAAGAAATATGTCTGCAAAGGAAACTCAAATTTGAAATATAGAAAAATTAGAGGTAAATAATTTAAAAGGTAAATAAGAAACAGTTTTTTTTTTTTATGGTAGCTAGTGAGAAAGTGTGGGAAATCAATTATTTGTTTATATGTACTCGCTAAGAATTCTGTTCTTCACATTTCCAAATTAGGCAGCACCTAGCCTACCCTTTGAATTTTTGAAGACAAACAGATTTCTATTTATAATTTACTCATCGATTTGGGAAAATGGGAGATACAGAAGGGAGACCATCAATACTGAGTTCGAATTGAAAACAACCACACATGTCTAGCCGGAGGGCATTTTCATCACGAGGTTCTTCTAATTCGCCACTGAATGTCAACAATGCAACAAAGAAAGACAGCTGGAAAGGTTTCTATGTGGTGGTAAAGAAATTACTTCCAAATACAGCATGTATTAAATTTAACTTTAATAAGACCATTATTGTGTTTTAAATGAATACCAATTGATTATTTGAAACATACTTTTTTGACTAACAACTATGTAGTAGATACATATCTACTGTTGCATTGTGAAGCCTCAAGAAGAATGTTTTTAATAATTTCTATATTACCATACAACTGCCCTACGGTAATCTGTACTACACGCACATGGGAAGATTTGAGAGGGAGTCGTTTCTTAAGCAAAGACCTCATCCCGATAGTGTTACGACTCTTTGGTCCATTCTATCTTTGGTCAGCAGCCTTCCTGAGGTATCCTGATAGTTCTTCATCTCTTTGCCCCTTCGTTTGATTAAAGGGTGACACAAGAAGCCTGTTGACAAGAGGGCCGTTTGTGAACATCATCCAGCCTTCGGCTTCAAACAGTCCAACTGTCTGAAGGTCCTGGGAAAGGAGCTGATATTAGAATGTTTAGAAAGAAGGAGAGTAGCAGAGTTTGTACACTTTTCCTGGCTACTCACATCCTTCTGCCACTCTTAACATGGCCCAGGCTTGGCCTTATTTTTTCTGGAGTCTCTAATTAAAATTCAGGTAAAATATACCTAGGGTTAGTCCAAAGAGGACGTCCACAGAAACTCTCCACTTTTTTTTTTTTTAAGATTGTATTTATTTGACAGAGAGAAACACAGTGAGAGAGGGAACACAAGCAGGGGGAGTGAGAGAGGGAGAAGCAGGCTTCCTGCCAAGCAGGGAGCCCGCCATGGGACTCGATCCCAGGTCTCCAGGATCATGACCTGAGCCGAAGGCAGTCGCTTAACCAACTGAGCCACCCAGGCGCCCCTCCACTTTTCAATTAAATGTTTATTTATGTTGAAATTTATTTCACAAGTTAATTGTGAAACAGCTGCAAGATGATACGCTAAAACATAGAAAACTGTTTAATGGACATGTACTTGCCATCCATCTCCAGAGCCGAAACATTACTAGAACCTCAGGGAGTCCTGTGTGTCCATTCCCTCTCACATCTCTCTTCTTTGACTCAAGGCAATGCAGAACACTGTCATCTGAGTTTGGTATTGATCACTGCCTTTCTTTCTTGATAATATTCCAATTGTGGCTGAGCCTCTAAATGATGTGTTATGTCCTCTTACCTTGATTTAAAGATCATGATGAAATGATGCTAATGTCCTCTTGTCAATGGCTTGATTCTTTTGCTCAACATTTTAATTGTAGTTTGTAGTGCCTAAGCCATTATGCACACATTAAAGAGAAATAGCAAAGAAGGTACGCACCTGCTGCTAGGGTTATAAGCCAGAACATAGCCATTATGATCAGTGTTCCCCTTTGGGCACTTTTCCCATCGCTTCCTTTCTGTCCGCTGCTGCAGGGTGACTCATGTCCACACTTCAGGGATAATCATTCCCTTGTGACTTATAGTAAATGTATTTCTATACACTAAAACTGTTTAATTTGGTTTATTTTTGAGTTTTTTTTTTTATAAATGGATTCAGAGTCTGTGTATTTCATTGGAATTCAATTCTTTTTATTCCAAATTAGAATCTTTCATGTTAATGCGTGCAGATCGGTCTCTTTCATTTTCAGTTCTTTACGGCCTTCTGTTTTAAGTCTATGTCACAACTTATTTATCCATTCCACCGTTGATGGACTGTGAGGTTTTCCTGTCTGGGGATATAATAACAAGCGCTCTGAGGAACAAGCTCATACGTGTTTTCTGGTGCATATGTGAGGAGTTCTCCAGGCCCCGGAGTCTAGGCGGGGCATACACATCAGGGGATACATATGTTCAGCATTACAGATAGTGGCAAATTGTTTTATGAAGTGGTCTGTCCCACTTCACATTCCCGCGCGTTGAACGAGAGCTATCACGGTTGTTTACGCCCTGTTTTCTATTGCCAATCGGTGGGTGTGAAATGGTATCTCACTGTGGTTTAATTTGCATTTCTTTATTACTAATGAATGTGAGCATTTTTGTCACAGTGTATTGGCCATTGCTGTTTTCTCCCATGTGAGATGCATATTGGTACACTTTGTCTATTTTTTTTCTACGTGGCTGTTTGTGTTTCTCTTTGTGAAGCGTAAGGATTTTTAATATACTTCATTAGCATTTCTCCTTTGTCTGTTTTTTGTTGCGAATATTTTTTTAGTTTATGATTTGTCTTTCACTCTCTTACTGGTACATTTTTATTCTGAGGAGTTAGAACTAAAGTCTTTTACTTTACGATTTTCCCATCTTATAAGTGAAGAAACTCTTCCCTATCCTGAGATCAAGAATATACTGTTACATTGTCTTTAAAAAATTTTTTTAAAGATTTTATTTATCTATTAGACAGAGAGAAACACAGCTAGAGAGGGAACACAAGCAGGGGGAGTGAGAGAGGGAGAAGCAGGCTTCCCGCCAAGCAGGGAGCACGATGCCGGGCTTGAACCCAGGATTCCAGGATCATGACCTGAGGCAAAGGCAGCCATTTAACGACTGAGCCACCCAGGTGCCCCTGTCTTTTAAAATTTTTAATAGCTTTCTTGCATTTCCGGTTTACATGTGTAGTCCATCTAAAATTTATTTTCCTGTTTTACATGAGTTGGGGATCACTTTCCATTCTCCTTTTTTTTAAGAGTATTACCAATGATTCCAGTGGCAATAATCTTCACGTGTGACCTGAAATACCCCCACTGTCATATGGTGTTTCCACAACTCTTTACAGGATCCTTGGCTCCTTTGCAGTCACCTCTTTGTCTAGCCGCACACCTGTACCATATGCCCTTAATCACATAGACTTTGTGATCAGTCTTCATACCAAGGAAGCAGTCTCATTCTCATGTTTTTCATGAGTGTATTAGCTGTTATCAGTCCTCTGCACTAATATGAATCATTGTATCCACTTGCCAAGTTTCCACACACACGTGTGCACATGTACGCACACACACACGCAAACATGCATATGCGCGCGCGCACACACACACACACACACACACACACACACAAACACACCCCTACTGGGATTTTTTTCCCAAGGGGAGGAGATTTATTCATAATGTAAGAGCTATCCACAACTTTCATGCATGAAACCCAGGTGGTCATGACATGCACGTTTGATTTCAGGTGAAACCTCACTCGAATTAACAAAGAAAATGTCCAAAACAATTGCATGGTCTCAGTCTAGAATTTAAGTAACTAGGTGGTCAGGCCACTTAGTTACTTAGCCCTGTATAGCAGGGCATTGTAACTAATAATCATCTATAAAACTCTTCTTTTGTTTTCTTTTTAAGTGTGGTAAGAACATTTAACATGATATCTATTCTTTTTTTTTTTTTTAAAGATTTTATTTATTTGACAGAGAGAAACACAGCCAGAGAGGGAACACAAGCAGGGGGAGTGAGAGAGGGAGAAGCAGGCTTCCTGCCGAGCAGGGAGCCCGATGTGGGACTCGATCCCGGGTCTCCAGGATCATGCCCTGAGCCGAAGGCAGTCGCTTAACCAACTGAGCCACCCAGGTGCCCCAACATGAGATCTATTCTTTCAGCAATATTGTAAGTGCGTACAGACAATACTGCTAACTCTAAGCACGGCGTTGTCCAGCATGTTTCTAGAACTTACACATCTTGCCTAACTGAAACTTCACACCCACTGAACAGCACCTCCCCATCACCCATGACACGTGGCCACCACCATTCTATTCCCTGCCTCTAGGAGTTTGACTGTTACATACATCATGTGAGTGGAATCATGCCATATTTGTGTTTCTGTGACTGGTTTATTCCATTCAAATTAGCATCCTCAGGGTTCATCCATGTCATCACATATGGTGGGATTCTCTTTGTGGAGACAGAGTAATATGCCGTTGTATGCACGCACCACACTTTCTTGTCCATTCGTCCATCAACAGACATTTAGGCTACTAGAATTTGTTGTTGGAATTGTATAAATTCTAAATATCAGTTTGGGGAAAGCTTATGTCTTCATAGTAGTGTCTTTAATTCTTTTTATAGCCGGCTTACATGGTTTTTGTTAGATGTGGTCTAAATCCTTTATACTGTTTTCTTGCAAAAGTAAATGAAAAATGCTTTTTCTGACATTGCTATTAAGTATACTTGAAACTGGCTTTTATATTTTGATTTTGTAGCTAGCAAACCTGTAAACTCCTATTGAGTCTAATATTTTTCTGAGCATTCAACATATATGATCATTACCTAAAGATGACCATTTTCCCCTGTGTTTCCTGGAATTATATAGTTATTTATCTTCTTTTAGTGGTTAGCTTAGCTATTTTAACATATATCATTGAAGTCTAACATTAATGAATAGCCTGCTCTTGAATAATACATAAGACTTAGAATTCTTTATCTCCAGATATCCTTTTTTCAACTTATAAGCGCCTGTGGGCCACAATTATAGTTCTTTCCAATTAGACATTATTAATATTTTTAAATAGATTTCTGTGCTTCTTTGTTAACTCTTCTTTCTTACATCTCAGACTTGCCTCTGGTGTCATTTTCCTTCTACCTGAAGTACATCCTGTGGTGATATCTGTCATAGTAAACTTGTTTAGGTTTTGGTTGTCTAAAAATGACTTTAATTAATTCTTGTTTTTAAAAAATACGTTTGCTGCTCTCAGAATTCTAAGTTCCCAGTTACTTTCATCACATTTAAGATGTTATCCCACTGCTTTCTGGTTTCCAATTGTTGCATTAAGAAGTCAGCTGTTGGTGCACCTGGGTAGCTCAGTTGGTTGAGTAACTGCCTTTGGCTCAGGTCATGATCCCGGAGACCTGGGATCGAGTCCCACATCCGGCTCCCTGCTCAGCAGGATCCTGCTTCTCCCTCTCTCACTCCCCCTGCTTGTGTTCCCCCTCCAGCTGTGTTTCTCTCTGTTAAATAAATAAAATCTTTAAAACAACAACAAAAAAGGAAGTCAGCTATTGATCTAAATACCATTTATTTGTATCTTTTCCTGACAATCTAGTTAGAGAAGTATTGAGCCAGACACTCTCTCCTATGTGTCTTTTGCACATTTTTCATCTCTTTGTCCCGTTCTCTTCAATCTAGGAAACTATATTTTTTATTTCCAGAAGTTCTCTGGGGTTCTTTGTCAACAATTCCTGGTTTTATAAAAATAAAAAATTGAGGTATAGTTGACAAAAATGTTACATTAGTTTCAGGTGTAAACATAGTGATTCAACAAGTTTATATGTAATTCTACTCTCACCAAAAATGTAGCCACCATCTGTCACCATACAATATTATTATAGCATCATTGACCATATTCCCTATGTTGTAATTTTTTTTTAAGATTTTTTATTTATTTGACAGAGAGAAACACAGCCAGAGAGGGAACACAAGCAGGGGGAGTGAGAAAGGGAGAAGCAGGCTTCCCGCTGAGCAGGGAGCCCGATGTAGGACTCGATCCTGGGACTCCAGGATCATGCCCTGAGCCGAAGGCAGTCGCTTAACCAACTGAGCCACCTAGGCGCCCCTGCCTATGTTGTACTTTTTAACCCAGTGATTTATTCATTCCATAACTAGATGCCTGTAAAAAAGTGATCTCTTCTTCCTTGTTAATGTTTCTAAGCTTCTTTTTCATACATTTAAACATATGCAATAATTACACATCCTATGTCCAATAATCCAACATTTTAAGTCTTTGAAGATTTATTCAGCTTTCCATAGGTTTGCCAGCTCTCATTCCTGGTGCTTGTTTCTTGGTGATTTTCATGCTACCTCATTGTCCTTAAAACTTTTTCTTTGAGCGTTCTTCGAAGACTGAGTTGAATTTGTGCCCTTTAGAGAGGATTTGTCTTCCTTCTGCAGAGCACCTGGGTATGTCATCAAGCAAAGACTAGCTTAAATGTAATTATTGAGGGTATTAAAAACATATAGCTATGGTAGTATGGCTACCATAAAATCAGGCTTAATTTAATGAATTCAGAGCAGAGAGTTTTCTCCCTTCCAACTAATACCAAGGTCAAGAAAAGTAGTTTTCGTACTTGTTTTTGTTTTTTAAATATAGACCACTCACTTAGAGCATATGTAGCCTTTGGGTTTATAGCTTTATTCTGGTTTTCTTATTAGACTTTTCATATTTTGTGGGTTCAGGCTTCTTCCCTTGTTTCTTAGACTCTGTGCAGCTATCAGAGATGCATCTCAAGGAAGAAGGTTGTGTTAGAGACTGTTGGAACAAAAATGGGCTTTTAGTGCTTGCTAGACTACTGTTTTCAGTTCTTTTTTGTCTTCTTAGGATTCTTTACTAGCATACCAACTCAAACACGCATTTCTTTTTTTTTATTTAACACTACTTTAATAGCAAAAATGTTAAACAATTTCCATTTGTAAACAATCAGTTGAATAAATTATGGTATGTTCACATAATGAAGTACATGGACTCAACACACACACAATTTATCAAGCGTTTTAGTTGTTTTTGTTATGAGGTTTTCCATACCTTTGTCAAGAAACTTATTTAAAAACTTTAATTACAACGTTAAATTCATCTTTCATGTCACCTTTGGCACATATCTTCAAGCTAGTGTGTAAAGCTACCTAACATAGGTTTTATGAGTATATATACCAGTTAAAATAGAAAACTGGTGTGTATGATAAATCAGTAAAGATCTCAAAGGTTATGGTTACTCTTCTTCAGGGTAAAAATGTGAGGAAGCCTTTTGTCAGTTACTGACTTAATAAATTCTGATAAGAAGGATTTCTGATGAGAACCACATTTTCTGTCCATTTGTGTCAGTGTTTGCTGTCCCACCGTCCCAAACCAAAGGTTTACTTTTGTCTTCAAACTCCTTGTCATGTCAGCCTAAAAACTTTGACTCCTCACTGTCTACACCAGCAAGAATGTGGGAGCTTGATTCGCATCATATAAGGTACATAACAAATGGTAGTATTCATCCCATGAATTTGGTAGGCTGACATAAAACAAAAATAATCAAACTTGCCACATGTCAAAGATGTGGTTTCAGCAGGAGATAGTTTCAAAATTTTGGGTAACATAAATATTTATCCCATTCTGCTTTGGGTATATTCCCATGCATGTGCCCAGCTTGTATTGGATTGAAGTTACCTGATTATGGGATCAAGCAGTTGAGCTTTGAAGAATCTTCATCTCATTTCGATGTGTATTTTATAACTGGGGCAAAAGCTACATATGTACACATATGAGAAAGAAAAGAGCACTGCAGTCTCATTCTCAAGTTATTCTAGAACTGGCGTGCCAATGTGTAAGAACGAACATGAAGGTGGTGCCCACGAGGCTTATACTAGAAGGAAAACATGGACTTCTGCCCATACGGAGAGCCCAGTAGTTCTTACATTTCACCAGTGACAGTAAATCCTTGATATTGCTGAGAAAAAATATGCATAGATCATCCCAGGCAAATGTGGGTCTGGTAGGTGTGCCGGCCCTGTGTCGTCTCACAGGCGGGTTATTGTCTTTCCTATTTACACAACTTTCTCAGCATATGCCAGTTATTATGCCAAAAATAAAAGCCAAGCAAGGAAAGCATTAAAACTGCAAAGCCATTCCAAGCGCAAAATTCCAATTATCAAAGCCTAAACACAAGCCTTTTATTAAAAAAATCCACTTTGATCTGCGCTATAATTGGCACACTTTCTACTAAGTGACATTGGCAATTTAGTGTTGTGTTTCTAGGTTATTTTTCTCTGGCTAATAGCAGAGCATGATAGCAAGCAGGGCACTCTGGTTGGTGGAGACAGAGTGCTGGTTGAGAGCTCAGACCTACCTCAGACTGGGGCTTGCCTGCCGTTTGGGGGTGTCGGCTTAGCCCTTGTTTTGCGGAGGTTTCTGAAGACCAGCTTGTTTCATTACCAGCTCATTGAAACACATCTCAGTGATTTTTCTGGCTACCAGTGGTCATATCTACCCTAAATTTTCTGCCAGGGGTGTTGGTCACATCAAACTGTGACCTGTAAAAGTAATCTGGTTTTCTGAATTCATAACTGATGACAATAAGTGAAAGTGAGTTTATGGTAATTTTACATTTTGCAGTATAGTGAGTTCCTCATACATACAGAATATATTTAGTAAAAATCTCCTAAAAATCCTCAGTACTGAAGTTAGAACACTAGGGCAGGGTGTGAGTCCCGTTTATGTCTAGGCGTGTACACAAGAGATGGACGTTTTCTTGGACTAGAATGGTGGTCTGGGGAACGTGGTTCAGTTTGAACTGTGAGAACTGTGGCTTCCAGGCCATATTTCCAGACATGGTACGTGTTCCGTCACTGGAAGATCAAACTTTGATCAGCCCATGGCTGTTCAATGTTTTCTTTCTAACTTCAGAGCTTTTGCAGATATTAAATCCATATGTGTTGATGAAGGGACGGGGAACATGGGTAGGACACTACAATCCATATCATGTTCTTGCATGGGAACATTCTAAATATGCACTGTAATACTTCTCCCACAACCTTACAACGTCATTATTAATATCCCCATTTTACAGAAGAGGAGGCTCAGCTCCATAGAACCTGAATGACTTTCCCTGGGTCACATTCATAGTGGAGGAGGAGAAGTAGTTCACATAAACTGAGTAGCCAGGGCTAGGAGTTTCACGATTTTTACTTGGTTTCAGGCATCTCAACCTCCTAACCAGTGTTCACTCTATTTGGTGGAATTTCCGACAGTGAGAACAAAGTAAATAATAAAATAATAATAACAACTTCAGTAAGAACTTTGTTAGTAAAAGGGAGAACAAAAACAGAACAGAAAGTCGAGAAGGAAATTAAAACAGGGGAGGAATTTTCTTAATTGGGGGGAGAAACTCGTTGCAAGGCATAAACCAAGAGTCAGTTTCCCTAACTTGTTATACTTTATCTATGAAGGTATAATGTAAATTAATAGATGCCTTCTGTAGGCCAGCCCTTGAGCTAGGCACTGGGAGTATGAGAGTGAGTGTAAGAGACAGGCATCCAGGGGCGCCTTATAAGCTTCTAAACCAAGAGGAAGAACTAGTCTGAAACAAGAGAGCCCTGTCCATGCCGGTGCTCCATAAGAGTCTGTTATGGGCTGACCACAGTGATGGTGTGGGGCTGGCTGGTCTGGAAAGATCCCTGAGGAAGCACAGAAGCAGGGACCAGGTCAGGCAGATGGAAAAGCCCACATGGTGACTCTGAAATGAGCTTTTGAGGAACAGAGCATTTATGAATGTGCTGAACGCAACAGAGGGAGGAACATGGGGAATGGCAAGAATGAAACTCCGGGGTCAGGAGAGGCCCAAGTATGTCTGTCCCATGAAAGTTAAAAAATGTCTAACTTTGTCATACTCATCATGGAAAGCCATGGAAAGGGTTTCTGTGGGACAATGACAGTATCTGTTTTTGTGATTCTGTTCAGAATGGGACCTGATTAGTAGGGAGACCAGATGAATGAGGCCAGGGGACCCTTTGCGCAGGGGAGAAGGTGGGAAATGCTGGTGGCTCAGAGGAGGGCAGGAGCAGTGATGAAGGAGGGCAGATTCAAGAGACATTTGGAAGGTAGACTTTGTAGACATGGAGATGGACTGAATATGGAGAGAGGAGGGTGATTTCAGACACGGCTCCCACATTTCAGCTGTTTCATGGTTTATTTCCTGCCTACATGTTGGAACCTTGCAAATACCCCCACATTCTCGACTTTCTTCACAAAGAGCCCAGTGGGAGGGAAGGGCGGCCAGCCAGCGGGAGACTTTGAGGGACAGGTGAGCGTGCAAGTGTAGGAGTGAAAGGTGATTTTGAGCCTTTTAAACAATGAGTACAACATCATTTTCTTTTTCTCCCTCGGAATCAAAATAGGAGAACTCACCGTGAAGGAACCCAGGTTTCTCGATTTTGAAGTCAGACATGAAATACAACTCATCGTTTTAGCGGAAAGCAGGGGGCACAGAGCCTACAGCAAAGTAGCAGTATTGATACAAGATGCAAATGATAATTTCCCATGCTTTGAGCAAAGCATTTACCAAGCGTCAGTGTCTGAAGGCCTGCTTCACAACGCTTACATCATACAGGTAACAGAAATGCGTTTTGTGGACGTGTATGTGTGAGTATATGGGAATTATCATCGGTCTGCATCAAAATTTCTAGAGCCTTTTCCTAGGATGTAAATTAAATGTGTTTAGGGCATGCAAAATGTTTGGAGAATTGGATGAAACCTCAGTCTGAAGGAAGTCTGGAGTTTCTGAGTTCACTCTTCCTTCTCTTTTCATCCCGTGCTGTTAGGGCCCACCTGCTTTCACTGGGGCCTTTGCCCAACACTGGCAGCGAATCCATAGGAGCACAAAAATACAACTTAGGGGGGAAGTCAGGAAAGTAAGCATAAAATTTAAGTGCATATTAGTCATGTTAATAGAAGTACCCATTTAATGCCATGAGGGAAAAGAGGAGATACAGACTCTTCCTGGAGGAAAAGCATAAGACTTTGCAAAATCATCGTATTTGCGCTTGGACTTTGAGGGCACTCTCCCGGTGGGAGCTGCCGCCCGACGAGCATGGACAGTGGCACCGACCCACGGAAGAGCTCCCTGGGCTCGAAGTGTGCAGACATTCCATGTGAAAGACACAGATCCATTGTTCCTGAGCCTCACCCCATCTCAGCAAAAACGCCTAAGCCATGAAAAAGAGGATCTGTTTTTTAGGCAGTCTCGTTCAGGATCTAAGACCCACTGATGCTTGATAGCCTCCCTTACCTGCTTCAGGACTTGGACCCAGTTAGACCTTTCCCTTCACGGTTGAATTGCTGTTTTGTCTTCAAGAACCTGGGCATTAGGAAACGTACAGCCTCTTGGGAATCTGTCCAGGAAATGCGTGTACAAACCTCTTCCTTTCCCAGTCAGCAGCACACCAGGACATTCCCTCTGGCCTCTAACCCCGCTGCTGTGATCCAGCCCCTGATGATTACCCCAATTCCTCTCCGGGTCGCTAGGGTCAGGGAGCCACATGACATGTTAGAACACCTGCTGGACGCCATCTCCCACAGTGCTCCACTGTACAGCCATCTCCGCCTACATCTGGAGAGACACGTTCCTTTGACCTTCAGCCCAGTTCCAGATGCGCAAGTTCCCCTCTGTTGGTCCGACAAGACCCGTGGAGTCTCGGCCGTCTTGGAGTCTCGGCTCTGTGCTCCCCCCATGGTCCGGGACACCTAGGATTTCCTCTGCTGGTTTTGCAGACTTGTGTTATATGACGGGCCCCTAATTGCTCCAGTCGCCGGCTTGTTCCAGAAATACTGTGCCTTGATTCTGGTTTCAGCTGTGACTGAGAAGAAGGAGAGGGCATTCTCTTGCCCCATCTGTATCACTCTGCCCAGTGACACCTATTTTGGGGGGATGACAGAGGCCTCCAGGTGTGCTGTGGGGACTGCTTTGTCACAGAGGACATCTGCACCTGGGCCTGACTTATCGATCAACTCACCTGGACAGAGCGACAGTGCTCTGTGTGGAACACAACATACGAGAGGTAGTTTTAAAGCCGAGGTACAATGAATGGGAAGGAGGCTGGCCCACCAAGAAGGCTGAGTCAGGGACGGATACAGTGAACTTTGTTCTTCACAGTTTTAGATCATTTAATTTTTTTCCTAGGAAACCAGAACTGCCGTTTTCCTGTGTTCTATTCAGATAAACAGGAATGTGGAAGGCTCTGAAGTTCCAGAATGTGCTGTAGTTCTTGCTTCTGCCATCACACTGCCCATTGCCCCGCTTTCAGTTACAGCCCCGCCAACTCCTTCCAGGAACTGCCCATCCTCTGTCAGCAGCAGTTTGCTGAGATTGTCAGTTAAGGGAGTGACTTGTCCCCTGTCCCCTGCCTGATGCCTTGTCATCTGCCTCAGGCTCGTGTAGGCTTTCTCTCCCTAGGATTTGAAACTCGATGGTAAGACACCAGCAAAGAGGTGCATTAGAACCAATTCATCTTGGTGGCCACAACTCAAATGAATCTGTGCCCCTGGGTGGCCCAGGTTCTTGGCCTCCACCCAGACACTCTCTTTTTGATGTATTTTTCTTGGTTGAGTTAGCCATAGTGGATATGTGCTGCTGGCACCCTAAAACCTGAACAGGCTACACCTCCTGGGGGACCTATTCTCGGCAACACTTTGAAGCCTATGGTCCTGAGGGACATGATGGATGTTATTTTGCCCAGACACACATGAGTATTTTCTCTGGTGACCTCAAAGGAGCTGCATACTGCTGCCTTTCTTTCCTAAGTAGCTAGTTTGTGTCCCCTCCTGATGAGGTCCTCGATGTCCCACTTGGGCCCCTTGGGATCCACTGAGACCTGGCAACAGTGTGAGGGTAGACTGAGAGCCGAGGGAGTTCGAGGCGAACACCTATGAGGACATCAGTGCAGTCATCCAGAAGAGAGATGAGGGGGATGGGGGTCAGGCCAAGGCTGAGGGACACGAAGGATAAAAATAAGTAGAAAAAAAATTTTAACTAATCAGTCAGTTTTTTCTTAAGCAGGATCTTGAAATCAATAATAGAATTAATTTTTTTAAAGATTTTATTCATTCATTTGACCGAGAGAGACACAGCTAGAGAGGGAACACAAGCAGGGGGAAGGAGAAGGAGAAGCAGGCTTCCCGCAAAGCAAGGAGCCCGATGCAAAGGCAGACACTTAACGACTAAGCCACCCAGGTGCCCCTGAGAGAATTAATTTTGGATTAAAATATATTGCACAGTAAATAATTACATCTCCATAGAGAGCGATGTAAGACTTTTGTCTCAATCTCAACACTACACCGATAATTTACTAAATAAGTTATCAGGATCTAAATTTGTTAGCATTAAAATCTAGGTTTTTTATATTAAAAATCCTTCTAAAATGAGACTTTCAATAAGATATTTTAAAAATTCACATATGGCCTGTTTTACAGGCAATATTTTAGGCAGGAAAAAACAACAAATTAAAGACTACCATTCATAATGCCGAGATTTCTTTCCTTTTCTAGTACTGGCATGAATCTAAATATAGTTGGAAATCTTCTATTCAAGCAAATTAGAATCTTTTTTCAAGTCCAGTACCTCATTTTATTGTACTTTACTTTATTGCACTTCACAGATATTGCTTTTTTTTTTTTTAACAAACTGAAGTTCTGTGGCGAGCATGCCTCCAGCAAGTCTTTTGCTACCATTTTTCCAACAACATTTACTCACTTTGTATATGTGTCACAGTTTGGTAATTCCTGCACTATTCACACTTTTTCATTATTATTCTATTTGTGATGGTGATGGTCATCAGTGGTTTCTCGAGATGGAATCTATACCTGGTGAAGATGCTGCAAAAATCATTGAAAGGACAGCAAAGGATCTAGAATATTCCATAAACTTAGTTGATAAAACAGCAGCAGGGCGTGAGAGAACTGGCTCCAATTTTCAAAGAAGTTCTCCTGGGGGTGAAATGATACCAAAGAGCATCACATGCTAGAGGCAAACTGTTTGTGAAAGGACCGATCAGTGTGGCCAGCTTCAGTATTTTTTTTTAAGATTTTATTTATTTATTTGACAGAGAGAGACACAACAAGAGAGGGAACACAGGCAGGGGCAGTGAGAGAGGGAGAAGCAGGCTTCCTGCTGAGCGGAGAGTCTGATGTGGGGCTTGACCCCGGGTCTCCGGGATCATGACCTGAGGCGAAGGCAGTTGCTTAACCAACTGAGCCACCCAGGTGCCCGGTTGTCTTTTTTTAAAAAATTGCCACTGTCACCTCTACCTTCTGCAGCCACCACCTGCTCTGTCAGGAGCCATCAGCATCAAGGCAAGACCCTCAGGTCACAACTCGCTGAAAACTCAGATGTTGGTTAGTACTTTTTAGCAATCAAGTATTTTTAAATCAAGATATGTACCTTTTTTTTTTAAAGATACAATGCTATGCTATTGCATACTTAATAGATGACAGTATAGTATAAAAACTTTTATATGCACTGGGAAACAGAAAAATTCATTTGACTTGTTTTATGACAATATTTGTTTGATTTTGATGGTCTGCAACTGAACCCACAACATCCCTGAGGAATCCGCCTATTTTTGCCTCTTGCCTAAAATTGTAGTTCAAAACATGCACTATGCCTATGGACAGTTACTTGGAAGTCCTTTGAATGAGCCTGCAGAACACTTTGCCCACCTGTTACCTACTATATCATGAATGTAAGCCTTGGCCATTCGTTGCCATTCCTTTGATCATTGTTTCTAAAGGGCGTTTGGCACAATCTGTTATTCGGATTGTGCATTTGTCGGAAAAACAGTCTTAATCCATCTTACAGAGTAAGTCCTTGTCTAATGGAAGAGCTGCTTCCTTACAGGTTTTTGCTGCAGACCTGGACAGTGGGATGAACGGCCTGACCGAGTATTCCATTCTCTCCGGCAACCAAGGGGAAGCCTTCCACATTGACGCGTGGAGCGGTGTGATCACAGCAAATGGAGTTCTGGATTATGAGCTCACCAACTCCTACAGGTCTGTCCCAGATTCAGATCCATTCGCTCATGTATTCTGCTTGTTTCGGGCAAAATTGTTGCTTTGGTCATGACTTCCTGTATGTAAGCTTCATTGTAAAATGTGTTGCCCTTTGATCCAACCTATAGTCACTCTTTGATATACTGAAGGCATCTTAGGAAGTATTTGCTATTTGGAAAAGCATGATTACACTAGAAATTCAGGGTTTCATGCAGTTCTTAGTTTTTATGAATTTTTGATGCTATTAACTACTAAATGAGAGACATTTAAAATGACAGTACTTGCAAAATGCCTACTGAACAATAGAACGCTCTCCAACTGTTTGTTGTTTTTATTTCTAAAAAATAGTGAAGACTGAGTGACATTTCTCTTTTTAATTCTTTACTCAGTTTCGTGGACGAAAGTACAACACCCTGTCATCAGGTCCTTGTTGTGGTCCCGTGTTCTGATAGGAATGATCTGATGAAGCACACATTCAACAATGAATATATTTTGTCTAGAGTTTCAGGTGTCCAGAATTATGCAGAATTCTATAAGTAAGAGAATAGCGGTGTTGCAGGTCTCCTAGTAATTTTAAAAAGCCAGTGCTGCAGAAGTCTAGCTATATATACAGATATATTCATGGCATCACGGTCTATAAAAGAAAGAGGGAAAGACTCTACAGAACCACAAATGTCCGGAAGTGGGGATTGCCTCAAACATGGTGGCCCAGACTCCCATGGACTGCCCCTGAGGAGAGAGCCCTTGCTATATGGGTGTGTGTGTGGGGACAACAAGGGGCATTCACTACGGGTTTATTCTGAAGGCCTGTTGGTGTCAAGGCACACCCATATACTGGGATGACTTCAGGAAGAAAACCTAAGCAACCCACCCTTGTCTGTCTCTGAAGAAGTGATCGCGGGAGAAACTGGGGGGGCGGAGGCTTGGTTTTGTCATCATGCATTTTTGTATATTCGTGTCATAGTTTTGTATGTTCTTCCAAAAGGCCTTGTACATACAGAGGCTCCTTTAATCCTTCCGGTCATCTCCTGAGGAAGGCGAGTCAGGCATTCTCTCCTTCACTGCTGGGACAACCAACACAGGACACACAGTGGCTTGCGGGGTCCCGGATCCATTTAGTGACCCAACAGAGGCACAGGCCCCAGTGTTCTGATGTGGACTCACGCTGTTTCTGCTGTGCGAGTAGAGCTTCTACGCAGGGGGAAAGCAGCCAGGCGAGGGACCCGAGGGCCAGTGATCTCTCAGGCCAGACTACTCTTTCATCTTGACTGAAGAAAGGGCAATAGATGCGTGGGGCTGAGCGGAGAGAGCCAATTACAGTGGGATCTGGGACAGGGTGGACGGGATTAATTAACCTCTGAAAACCTTCCCGGCTCTACAAAGTGGATTGTTCCGTTCTTTTTGTTTAATATATTTCAAAATATTGCTTCAAAAGCATTTTAAAAGTTTAAGACCTTACCCTGTATTAACAAGTAGGATTTTTTCGGTAATATTTTAATGTAATCAATTGTTATGATGCTTATTGTATAAATATATTAAAACCGGCTGTCTGAATATGTTAAAACCCATTGCGGCTACATTGTTTCTTCAGCCACCTTAAGCAGAAGGCCCTTTTTCTCTCTCATAGATGACTGCAGGTCAGTCCCAACCTAGTGCCACCTGAGTAATTACAAATTCAGAGATTATCGGAGGGCTGTTGCGTTTCCAGGAACTAAGAACTTCCGGATTGTAATGGCTTTCTGTCCTAATGTTCTTCTTACTCAATGGAGCGTAATTAGCAATTAAACCGGACTCCTTTAAGCTTTTTCCTATTTGCGTCATTGTTTCAATGTTCCTAAAGTCTAAATTAGTCCCCATATTTAAAAGTGCCCCTTTCAAATTCCCCATGAGGAAGAGAAGCAGGAGCTGAAAGAATTTTAACTCTACACACACTGCCACAGAGAGATACAGAGAGAAACACACACACACACACACACACACACACACACACACACACACAAGTCTCCACTGGCACCAAGGCAAGGAAATATTTTAAACCTCAAGCCTCCTCACGTTCTCCCCTTCCTCCACTTCTTTTGGCTCCTCTTCCTCTTTAGTGCTTTCCCTAATATTTCAAGGAGGGAGAAATACAGGATGATTGTCTCCTAGTCCCCTTCACTGTTTGAGGATGCTTTGGAAATAGTATCACTCCCCTTTTAACTTTACTTTTGAAGGATTGCTGTTTTGTCCAATTGAAGAAAATATTCCCAATTCTAACCCCCTGTTTTACAATATAAAATGGGGGGGAGATATTCTCAGTTCTGATTATAGTCAATATACTATAATTAAAAATACAATAGTTTTTAGGTCACATTAACACCACATATAAGAAAACTCAGTGGAGAGGTGAAGACCAACTCTAAAATAGACCCTAAGTTCTATCTGACTGACATTTCTGAATTTTAAAAACTGTTTAAAAACTTAAAAAAGTGTGAGGCCGGGCATGTAGAGACTCATGCAAGTGTTGTTGTGCTTAGAGAAATCAAAAATCAAGAGCCACTATAACCCATGGCAGGCAGTATATTAATAATCACAATAGTTGCCATTTATGGAGCTGCTTTATATGTCGAATTCTCATAACAGATTAAGATTTACAGAAAGAGGAAATTAAAGTTCAGAGGCTGAAGTTGTTTGCCAAGAATACACAGCTAATAAATGGGAGAACTGATGGGACTCTTGCCCATGTGAATGGTCCCAGTAGGGCTTCTTATTGTATATTGTGAATGCGTCTGCAAAGGGCCTACCTGTGTCTTTATGAAACATGAAACAGGGAAGAAAAACTTTAGGCAAATAAGAGTTAAGTTAAAGGTTTAAATATCCCGTTTCTGTAGCATAAATATTCAAGTACAAAGAGCAGTTGTTGCCAGGAGCAACCCTAAACTCAGACTATCCACTGAGAGCTCATTATGACCGTGAGAAAAACACTGAGAAACGTTCCGTATACAAGGTAGGAAGTTGGCTAAGATGTTCATTACCTTTTCCAAAATACATGACTCAAAAGTAGCAGAGCTGGGATGGCATCCCCGTTCTGTTGACTCTCCATGAAAAGAATAAAAGACATGCAGGCCAAAAGCAGGAAAGTCATGGAAATGCAGAAGTGTTTATAAGGTGCATTTGGAAGTATCAAGTAGTACAGTTTACCTGAGAAGCTCCTGAGTATGGGGTAATGAAAAAGAGGCTGGGGTTTTGGAGGAATAGGAGGAACGTGGCCAAAGGTACAAAGTTTCAGTTACAAGATAAATAAATACTAGGAATGTGATCTACAAGATAAAGACATCATTAACACTGTGGTGTGGTATAGTTGAGAGCTGGTAAGCGAGTAGTTTTAAGGGGCACCTGGGTGGCTCAGTGAGTTAACTGTCTGCCTTCAGCTCAGGTCATGACCCCAGGGTCCTGGGACCGAGCCCCGCATTGGGCTACCTGCTCAGCAGGAAGTCTTCTTCTCCCTTTCCCTCTGTCCCCCTGCTTGTTCTCTCTCTCTCTATCTCTATCTCTATCTCAAATAAATACGTAAAATCTTTTTTAAATTAATTAATTTATTTATTTGACAGAGAGATAGATCACAAGGCAGAGAGGCAGACCTGAGCTGAATGGCAGAGGCTTAACCCACTGAGCCACCCAGGTGCCCTCAAATAAATACATAAAATCTTTTATAAAAAAAAGAGTAGTTTTAAGAGGCTCTCATCACAAGAAAAAATCATTTATCTCTTTGTATCTGTAAATGATAGATGTCAACTACATTATTGTGATGATAATTCCACAATGTATGTAAGTCCGATCATTGTTGTACACCTTAAACTTACACAGTGGTGTATGTCAATTATACCTTAGTAAAACTGGAAACAAAGTTACGATGATCTGAAAAACAAAACAAACCAACAACAACAAAAAAAGAGGCTGGGAGGTTGCAGGCAAGTTTTGAGGGACCTTATATTCCATAGAATGGAAATTATACTTGATACGGTAAGCCATAGAAAAGTCTGAGCAACTGAGTGCATATTAAGATCTCTATTATTTATTTGTTTGTTTGTTTGTTTGTTTATTTATAAGACCACTTTATTGAGGACATTGTAAGACCACTTTAGATTTTTTTAAATTAACATACAATGTATTATTTGCTTCAGGGGTGCAGGTCTGTGAATCATCAGTCTTACACAATTCACAGCACTCACCATAGCACATACACTTCCCATTGTCCATAACCAAGCCACCCTATCCCTCCCCTCCAACCCCAGCAACCCTCAATTTGTTTCCTGAGATCAAGAGACTCTTATGGTTTGTCTCCCTCCCCAGTCCCATCTTATTTCATTTTTTCCCTCCCTTCCTCCCAACCACCCCCCCACCTCTCAAATTCTTTATATAATTGTCTTTCTCTGATTGAGTTATTTCACTTAGCATAAAACCCTCCAGTTCCATCTACATCATTGCAAATGACAGGATTTTGAAGACAGCTGGTAACAGATACATTGCAAAACAGAGAACCAGCATCAGATAGATTAGTTAAGCTAAATGAAGGCTATGATCTGCTAATGAGGATGAAACAGTGGGGATGGTAGGAGGGAACATAGCTACTAATTGATTCAGGTATGGAATCCATAGGAACATGATCAACAGTCGAATTTATTCAACAAGGAAAGAGAAAATTTCTTCATAGGAAAGGCAGGAATTAGAATTGGGATTGGAATGGGGATTGGGATTGGAAATTTTTCCTGGGCATCTTGAGTTTCAAGATCTACTGCAAGAACAAACATTTGGACATTCCTTAGACGATTAAAATACTGATCTGGATCCTGGGAAAGAGGTCTTTATCCAAGATTTAGATTTCAGATTCACCCAGGGAAAATATGTAAACTGTAACTACCTAGGAAAAGCCCACAAAATGAGAATTTGGGGGATTATCACTACTTGAGGATCAAGCAGACAAAGAGAAGACAGTGCAATAGATTCAGGGAATAAAAAGAATAGAATCTGGAAAAGATGGTCATGGAAACCACAGGAAGAGGTTAGACGACATAAAAGCAAAAGGTTTCAAAATGTGTTTGGATTAGAATCCACTAGAAGTGTTCCTTATTTTAAGGAGTTTAAGGAGATGTTGTATATATATTTCTTATTTCCACAAGCACTTTCTTGATCTTTCTGCTTTTCCATAGCATCTGTTCTTATTTTATGGCTGTATTGCCTTCTGATAGCTCTCCAGGGACATTAATTAGAACTGTTTTTCTATTTTATTTTGTTCTTTTAAGATCTATGTTTCTTTTGGGTTTATTTTTTCTCCTTGTCTATTCTGCACTCTCTTTTTCCTGTTGGAGGCTTTCTGTAAGTAACTAATGATCCTCGGCTCTGAGTGAGGCAGTAGCGAAGTCATCAGAATCCCTGAGTGGGCTGAAGAGCTTGCCAACCAGCACACTTCACTTTCAGAGGAACCAGAGTGGCAGTTGATCACTTTGCAGGACAACATAAAAATGAGAGTATAAATCAGAGAGGGAGACGAAGCATGAGACACTGTGGACTCTGAGAAACAAACAGAAGATTTTGGAAGGGAGTGCGGGTGGGGGACTGGTGAGCCCGGTGGTGGGTATTGAGGACACATTGAGTGGGGCACTGGGTGTGGGGCATAAACAATAAGTCTTGGAGCACTGAAAAGATAAAATAAAATTAATATTTAAAAAAGCAAATAAATAAATTAGCCTTATGGTCATATACCTTATTTTAAATTCTTCTGCTATCATTGTCGTAGAATCTCAGGAGGAAGAAGAGATAAAAACCTGTGTAGTTTTGACCAGAAGTCACAGCTCTTCTTTTCATTGGTGTTTCTGATGTTTGCTGATATTTTGGTTTGTTTTAGAATTTCAGAAAGAACATGTAATTCTGGTTAGACATTTCAGATACTGTTGAGAGGGAGTTTTGAAAAATCCCCTTCCACCTTCGGTACTTCTTAAGGCAATCAGAAAGGATACTGCCTGGTCAAGGTTGCATCTAAAGTGTAAGGTGATAAAAGAAGCTTCCTGTGGTTGGTCGAATAGGAGAAACACACTCTGAATTAGAATGGACTGGTTCTAAATCTGGTCACTTTCATTTATAGTCTCTGCTGTTGTACTAATCAGGGCAGCCTTTCTGAAACCTGGAGCCAGCTGGACTGGTTACAACCGGTAGTTTTACAAAGACTGCAAGGAGCCATCATAGAAGACTTGAGGTCTCACGGAAGTTACGTGTAGAATCTTGGTGGATCTGCCTTCCTAATTTTTCATCTCTTCCTCAAGCTATTGAGGAACTGTTTACTCGTCTTTTTATTTTGAAATTGAGTTGTACATTTTCCTCCATATCGAAGAGTCTCATATTTTTAAGTTGACTTAGCATATATATATGTAGTTGACTTAGGCATATATATTTCAGTAGACTTAGGCTTATTATTTTAAGTTGACTTAGAACCCCTGACACCATAATGTTGTAAAAACCAGGGTGGTTGCAGCCATAGAGGAGTTGACAGAGCCTTAACTTTGACTTCTTGGCTAAGTTTTTAGCATGACACTAGGGAGGGGCAAGGCTGCGGAGTCAGAGAACATTATGATTTGTTTATTTTTCATAAAATATTTCCATATGTACCTGACTTACATTCATGCTAGCAAAACGAACATTCCACAGGAAATGATTCCTAAGCTCAAGAAATGTGAAATTCAAGTAGTTGTTTTACTGATCTCCCAGCTCTGATAGTGTAAAGGCAACTGGTGTGCTCCACAAACAGTGGATAAACAGGGATTATTTGCTATTAAGGGGGATTTAAGACAAAAAAAAGAGTTGACGCTCATTTTACATCACTTTAAAATGTAAGACTGGAGGGTTGCCTGAGTGGCTCAGTCGTTAAGGGTCTGCCTTCGGCTTGGGTCATGATCCTGGCATACTGGGATGGAGTCCCACATGGGGCTCCCTGCTTGGTGGGAAGCCTGCTTCTCCCTCTCTCACTCCCCCTGCTTGTGTTCCCTCTCTCTCTGTGTTTCTTTCTGTCAAATAAATAAAGTCTTAAAAAAAAATTATCAGAAACTAACTAAATAAAATAAAATGTAAGATTGGAAAGATCAACCACTCCTCGGGTAAGCTAAGGAAAAAGAAAGTAGAAGTGTGTCAACTTCCAAGATTCGGTTTCTTAAAGGGTACTTTCAGTCACGGGCTAAAACTAATACCACTTCTGAGGTAAAGATTGTCTTCCGATGGACAACTTGTGTCAGTCTTCAGCTACACTCCTGGAATTCATAGTGTTTAGAGAAGAGTGAAAAGCTAATGGTCATACATCAGGGCATGAGAGATGCACGTAAGAGAGGCATGTTGAAAATATATAGTGGAGTTCAGACAGTAGAGCCCAGGCTTTCCAGCCAGCCAGGACCTGGGCTTGAATCCTGGCTCTGTCATCTAATACATTCATAATCTCAGACAAATCTTGAGAAACCAGGCCTCAATATATATTTCTGAAAAATCAAGTAAGATAACTCACTTGCCCTCCAGAAACTTATAGGAGAGGCAGATAGTAAGAACAAAGGGTGATGACTGCTGTGTCAGAAGAATGGACAGGGTGCTGTGGGATTGAGAAAGTGGCATCCGAATCAAACAGAGGTCAGGGAGAGCTTCCCAGAGATGTGAGCTCTGGAAGATCCAGAAGGTAGTATAGGGACAGGATTTCCAGGCTGAAGCCAAGTCATTGGAGGTCATGCGGCTGAAGGCCTGGACTGCCTCTTGTAGACAAGAAGAGCCAAGGAAAAGTTTTCAATCGGGAAGTCAGGTTTTCAATTCAGGATGTTGGATGAAGCAATTGAGTTCCAGTTTGGGGGGATCGACAGGCACAGATGAGACTTGCAATAGGGAGAAGGATGAACAAACAAGTATTCCAGATGGGAGAGGTTATAATGAAGATGGGACATTCTAGGTCAAGATGATGAGGGAATGAGGCTACAGAAACTAGCATGTCCTGGTTTATCCAGAACTTTCCTGGTTTAAAAACAAACAAACAAATAAACAAACAAACAAAAACAACAACAAAACCCAAAGCCAAAAAACAAAAAACTTTCAAGTCACATGTCCCAGGACACCCTTCAGTTCTGGCAAAGTAGGAGGGTTGATCAGCCTACCTGGGGCCCTGAAGGCAGGACCGAAATGGTTGGCAACACTGATCCAAGTGTATTCAGGGGGAGAAATCTGTAAGACTCACAGGGAGTTGGGTTTTGGAAGGTTGGTGACAGAAATGGAAAAGTTGAAGATACAAAGAAGGTTTTGGATTTAGTTGCTGGAGATAGTCGTACCATAATCTGAGATAAAATCGCTGCATGTAAATTCTTTCAGATCGTGGACTTTTCCCCCTACTCTATAGTTCTAACCAGTCATGCTTTTTTTTAAAAAAAAGATTTTATTTATTTGACAGAGAGAAACACAGCCAGAGAGGGAACACAAGCAGGGGGAGTGAGAGAGGGAGAAGCAGGCTTCCCGCTGAGCAGGGAGCTCAATATGGGACTCGATCCCAGGTCTCCGGGATCATGACCTGAGCCAAAGGCAGTCGCTTAACAAACTGAGCCACCCAGGCGTCCCCAGTCATGCATTTTTGTACCGTCTTAATCATGCACCATCCTCTCTTCTACAGTTTCTACTGATTTTGAATTTGGATCTAAAAAAAAAAAAATCAATACAAAACAATCCCTTAGTGACTCTTTTTTTTGGTAAAAATGGAAATATGTAGTAATATCCAAGCCATGCATGGATGGAGGTAGGGTGGAGGCAATCCACTTACCCAAAGAACAGGTATTGATGTTCAGACTTTTTAGATTGTCCTTGGTAGGGAAGGACTGAACTCTGTAGTCTGTCTCCAGAAATGGCTCATTTGTCTTAAATGCCACATGACTCCCTGGTGGCTTGCTGGATTTGGTGCTCTAAACTTATCAAAAATAAATAAATTTCAGGCTACCATACTTTTTAAGATTTTATTTATTTATTTTAGAGAGAGAGAGAGTGAACGAGAAAGAGCACAAGCTGGGGGGCGGGTTGGGGGGCAGGGAGGCACTCACCTCTGAGTAGGGCGCCCGACATGGGGCTCGATCCCAGGACCCTGGGATCGTGACCTGAGTGGAAGGTAGCCACTTAACCAACTGAGCCACCCAGGTACCCTCAGGCCACTATTCTGATGAGATTAAAAAATAATTTAAATGATGCCATTTAGAAAAAAACTAGGGGGAGACATAAAAGTAGTTAGTCAGCTCATCCTTTAGTTTTCAATGGAATATTTGATATTTATGTTTGTTTTTTTTCTAATTCTCTGGATAATGGATTACTTTTCCTGATTCTTTCCCAAACCAGCTTGATTGTGCAAGCCACAGATAAAGGCATGCCCAGGCTTTCTGGTACAAGTGTGATCAAGATACAGGTGACTGATACGAATGACAATGCCCCGGCTTTTCTTCCCTCTGAAGCAGTGGAAATTGCAGAGAGTAAGTGTGCCAATCTGGAATCATGGTGTTAACTTGTGTAATATCATCTACCACCAGGTGGTCTATTCACTATGAGTACTAATTCTCATGAACCGTGCAACATGGACAGCTTCTGTCTTCATTTTGCAGACTAGAAAGTGGATGGCCAGAGGTTAAATATCAAATGTCAAAGAAGTTAAATGTTGAGGCTGGGATTTGCGTTAAGTCCTCAGGAGGCCAGTTCCCCAGGCTCAACCTGCCATTCCACACAGCTGCTTTTGTGTGTGCCGATATTTCAAAAACAAAATGTATTCCATGAAGAAGCATGCTTTGTTGACTGTGATGATCATTGTAAAGCTCATCTGAGAAGAAGCAACATCCTTTGATAATTCTGTCAGTCTTTGTGGTGTATGAATGGCAAGTACTAAGTGAAGGGCTGCTCATTGCAGAGTCATTGCTTTCCTCTAGTGTAGGCATTTACAGAAAAATTTTACCCACATTAGTGGTAGAGGTAGAAAATACAAAATTACTGAAGGTACTATTCTTAAGCACGTGCATTAGCGTCAAAACAATAATGTGCTTGCCCATTATAGACACATCACAGGAACAAATGGCAAAAATCAAAACATATACTGAATAGGGTAAGGAGTGGTTGATACACATCCAGAATGTTCAGGTCTGAAATATGAAAATTACATGAGTCTCATATATAAGGGAACTATTCTGAGTATCTTCTCTCTATCTGCATCCATAATTGTAAGCTTAAAAACAATGTCCCTCGGGATGCCAGCTGGCTCAGTTGTTAAGTTTCTGCCTTCCGCTCAGGTCATGATCTCAGAGTCCGGGATCAAGCCCAGCATCAGGCTCCCTGCTCAGCGGGAAGCCTGCTTCTGCCTCTCTCACTCCCCACTGCTTGTGTTCCCTCTCTACCTGTGTTTCTCTCTGTCAAATAAATGAATACAATCTTTAAAAAACAAAACAAAACACGAGGTCCTTCTTATGAAGTTTAGACTAAAGAACACAAGTAGTATGTTAGGCATTTAGCATGCCATCTGTTTTGTGATTTTTTGGGGGGTGAATAATATTAGAGATTTGCTTTTATCACTAGCACAATGTATACTTTGTCTTTCCATAGTCTGGGTAATTTTGATAAATTTCCATAGCCTGTGCCACTCCAAAAGCAGTAATTTTACAAACATAAGTATAAGGAACTAAGTATTTCTAACTTAGTATACACATATTGTCATTTAAATTTTGCTTATGTTTCAAAATGGTATGCTTTGTATTAATGTTTTGAGTAATAACCTTCTTCCCACCCACATCCCCTGTGAATATATGATTTTAATACAGAAACTGCGTAAGACAAATAAGTGGCTGAGAATGTTTCTTGGTCCCAGAATTTGTGCTGCACGCATATGATAAAAAAATGCAATATAAAAATCGAATATACCCTACCTCCTCAATTCCCTACCCAGTGGTAACTTTTCACTTTATTGGGCTCATAAATTCTTCAGAGTTTTTGTTCAGCTCGTAATGAGCTTTGTATTAGAAATCATGCCAAGAAACAGCAAATCATGTTGGACTTAAAAGTTAAAATGTTTGGATGGAACTGTTAAAGAAAAGTATTTCAAAGGATGGATTTTAATGGAGGCTGACATTGGTCATGACTATTGCAGATTCTTTGCCTGGTGCAGTTGTAACTCAGATATCAGTTCATGATGTGGATTTGAATCCAGCTTTCATCTTCAATTTCGCCAAAGAGAGTAATCTTGGAACCAAGTTTGCTATTGATCGGAATACTGGAGCAGTGGTGCTAGTGAAAACACTGGATTTCGAAGAAGCTACCGAATATGAGCTGCTCATCCAAATTTCAGATACTGTGCATGAAACAGAGGGAACGCTTGTTGTCCGTGTGGCAGACATCAATGATAACCCACCTGTATTTTCTCAAGATTCTTACCAGGTAAAGAGCTTAAGGAGATGCTGAAAGCACAACCAAAATAGAAAAGAATAGGGAATACTGTAATCTTACCAGTGTTGACAGGCTGACTTAGGCAGTAGTAGCCACAGGTTTTAGTGCCTTAGTTGATGCTGAGGGTTGTATAGTCAATATCCTGGAGATGTGCTAAGTAAGTATACATGGAATGAAAGAGCTCATTCAGTTCAGCATCTTATAGATGTATAGCATCATTTTTTTTTTAATTTACAGAGACTGGGGTCCAGTTCATAACAATCAGGACTGGCCTAATATTTTCAAAAGTATCAGACAACATGGTGGTTTGGATTATCAACACTTAATTTGGGAAAACTCTTTCTTTCCTTGGCATATTTTTGGAATATATTGATAAACATTTTGCAGAAACAAATCATGAGCAAAATTGTGAAGTGGGAATTTTATTTCTTTAGAGCTTAGTGTATGTTTATGGAAGTAAGGACAATAATAGCCTTCAACTAATCACTTGGAAATGGGCTTCAAGACTTCTGAATGTAGCAAATGCTTGGGTTAAGCATAAACACAGAAGGGAAGCTAACCTAGGTAATGATCTTCTCTGTGTAATACTACAGTAGTGGTTTCATTAACTATCCTCTACCAGGTAAAACTAATTTAGATAGATTTCTCTTCTATAACACAAATAAAAACTCAATGAAAAATTTTTAAGTTTGTTTTTCTGAATTCTGGGACTACAAAATAATGTTAATACAATAACTCTATAAATTACTGTGTGTGTTTTCCATAAGCAAGATGAATGCAATGATTTTACTTTCTGGCCCTGTTCATGAAAATATCTCTAGCCTGTAAGCACAAGGTTCATTTCATTCTTTTTTCTTCAGGTCACTGTTCCCGAATCAGTGCCTTTGGGGTACTCAGTGCTCACCATAGCAGCCACTGATCTAGAAAGCCATGAGAACGTTTCTTACAGAATCCTTTCCTCTTCTAAGGAATTTTCAATTGATCCAATGAATGGTGAGTTATTTACTGTGGCTTTAGTGTTCATAGGTTTCAGTTACATAGTGGAAGCCTGAAATAATCTTTTCCAAATGCTCCTGAAATGTTTCCACCTCACCCCCCTGCTATTACAGACGCACGTCTTATTTCTCTTCACATGAAATGCTGTGGTAGCAAATCCTGGTGTTATTTCTCTTCTCCAACATCTCAGTGGCTGGAAAGCAAAAGGAATTGATTACATGCTGGCAAATGCCCAGAACTGGGAGATCCACTATAGTAAACACAGCTCATCCATCCAACCAAGGACAGTTTAGGTCATTATCCCAGGCCTCAACAAGCATCAGTACCTTTTATTTTATTAAGCAAAAGCTATAACTCAGTCTTATCATGTATACTACCTTCATTTGACTAGAGTCAATGTCAACCAGTATTTCCGGAATCAATATCTTTATGCTAGAACGTCTCTATGCATGTGTCTATGGATAGTAGAATGGGATATAGATTTTGAAATAAGAATACGTTTTCTTACAAAATGATAATGGGGCAGTTTATTATACAAAAATAAAGTGAAGAGATATTTCCGGCAAAGTCATCTTCAAGTGGCACATATATGTAATAGAGTGAATGCCAGGAGTATTATTTCTGGATCTTAAGTGTTACAAAAGCATAAATAAAAATTTTAAATTTCTATTTGGATTTACTCTTGGTTGTAACTGAAATCTAGCAAATAATTGAACACATTAGTAAATATTTGATCAATGTTTGCTGACAACCTGGATCCTGGAAATTTAATTTCACAGCATTAAAATCCTCTGTCTTGTTTTTCAGGCACAATATTTACTATCAACCCTATATTACTTCTGGACAAAAAATCAACAATTCAGTTTCTTGTTGAAGCCAGTGATGGTGGAATTCCTGACCTGAGGGCACTTACCTTAGTAGAGATAGAAATACAAGATATGAACAATTATGCCCCTGAGTTTGTGGTAGAATATTATAATCTCAGCTTGAGGGAAGATGTTCAAATTGGAGGCACGCTTCTCACATTTTCAACCATTGACCATGACTGGACCCGTGAAAACACACATGTTGATTATTCTATCATCGGCGGTAATTCACAGAACAATTTCCGCGTGGAAACTCGTTTCATTCATTCGGAATATCCTTATAAGCAAATTGGTTACCTGGTGTTGCTTCATAGTCTGGATAGAGAAGCAGCCGCCAGTCATAAGCTTGTTATTCAGGCTTGTGACCATGGCTTCCCTCCCCTGAGCTCCACAGCCACTGTAGCAATAGAAGTACTTGATGTCAACGATAACCCCCCTAAATTCAGCAGTCTGAAATATCACGCCCATGTCAAAGAAAGTAGCCCTCTGGGGAGTCACATCACTGTGGTCTCTGCAAATGACCGTGATGTGGGTTCCCATGCGGAAATCATCTACCACATCCTCTCTGGAAATGAGAAGGGACATTTTCACTTGGAAGAAAAAACTGGAGTTCTTTATCTCATTAAACCTCTGGATTATGAAGAAACGGCAAAATTCACTTTAACTGTTCAAGCTTCAGATGAAGAAAAGAAGCATTTTTCTTTTGCAGTTGTGCTTATCAATGTCCTGGATGATAATGACCATGCACCTCAGTTTATGTTCTCAAGCTTAAATTGTGTTATTCCTGAAAACGTGCCTGTTCTCTCCACCATATGTTCCGTAAATGCTTTGGATTTTGACGCAGGTCCTTACGGAGAACTGACCTATTCTGTGTTATCGCCCTGTTCAGTCACTCATCCGATGCCTCCTGATCATGATCCCTTCCTCATTGACCCTTTGACAGGGGATATTCACACTCAGCAAGCCCTTGACTATGAAAATGGCAATAAATACTGCCTCACAGTTCAGGCAAAAGACAAAGGTGACTCAACAGCTACGGTAACGGTTTGGCTGGATATTGAAGGGATAGATGAGTTTGAACCCATTTTTACCCAAGACGAGTATTTTTTCAACCTTCCAGAGAAGAATAAAGTGAGACAGCTGATTGGCAGAGTGGAAGCGTCCGATGCAGATGCGGGTATGGATGGAATTGTGCTGTACTCTCTGAAGACTCCATCTCCTTTCTTTTTAGTGAATAAAACGAACGGAAATATCTATTTGACTCGAGCACCTCCCCTAATAAGAAGTCAATTCCGTGACCAACACACCATTGAAATGCAAATCATTGCTCATAGCCCAAAACCGGACTCCAGGTTTACGGTCTGCACTGTTTTTGTGAACGTGTCCTCTTTATCAGAAGGACAACACTCAGAAGTATCAGGCAGCGACTTTTCAATCAGCCTCACGGTCTCCTTTTTAGTGTTTCTGATACTCGTCTTCATTCTAATTGTATTGATTTTAAGACATAAACAAAAAGATGCAGCGAACAACTATGAAGAAAAGAAAACATCGTCCTCCTTAGATATCAGTTTGAGACTGACCACAGAGGGCAGCATGCTCAAGCCCTTCCAGAAGACTAATGAGGGTAATAATGAGGCGGTGCCCGCGGGCTCCCTGCCTGAGTGGCTGAGCTTAATAAGTATCATGGAGAAGGACATCGTGAATCTGTACAGGCACTCAAACTCCAGTGGCCACTGCTCTGTGGAAGGAGAGACTGCAGAAGATAAGGAAATCCAGAGGATAAATGAGCATCCTTACAGAAAGGATGCTGGCTCAGCTCTCAGTGACCGAGAGTCCAGGGTCCCGGACTCTGGAATCCCAAGGGACTCAGACCAGCTCTCATGCTTATCTGGAGAAACCGATTTGGTGGTCACTGCTGACCCAGCAGAAACCAGCCATGCCTTTGAGGAAGAACATCGAGAAAGCTGTGTCACCACCTGTGGTCCAAATAGCGTGCTACCCCAGACAACAAAGAAGAGAGAGATTAAAGAGAGCATCCAGGCTGATGTCAGGAGAGAGTCTGTCTTGATTTCAGATGATTTGGAAGCAAAGTTCATGGCTCTTTCCTCTCAGAGAACCTCTAATCACGATGTGAGAGGTGACTACCACTGGGATTATCTCCTCAGCTGGGAACCCAAGTTCCAACCTCTTGCCTCGGTATTTAACGATATCGCAAAACTAAAGGACGAACATTTACAGACTTCTGGCGTTCCTAAAGAGATGTCTTTGGTTTTCCCACCACCTTTGATTACCGCAGTAGCCCAGCCCGGGATTAAAGCAGTTCCGCCAAAAATGCCAACCAGAACCCAGGGGCGAGTGCTTCACCAACACCCACACTCCCCGCTTCCCCACCATCTCAGTTCTCTGCCTGCAGCCATGACTCCCAGCTTTTCTCCATCTATTTTCCTGCTGACCACACAGACCCCTGCCGTGACCCCACAGTTGTCACGTGGGGAATCGTCAGGAACACGTCCGAATGGTACACGACAATGAACTTAAAGCAAAAGACAAAGTTCAAATATAACCTGATTGTGAACTTAAAGCAAAAGACAAAGTTCAAATATAACCTGATTGTGATGTCAGGCACCCACTAGCTCTTCAAGATTGGTTAAAATGCAACTTAAAGCAAAAGACAAAGTTCAAATATAACATGATTGTGATGTCAGGCACCCACTAGCTCTTCAAGATTGGTTAAAATGCAGTCAGGCTTTTCAGAATCTCCCCCTCTAAGTTTCTCAGATTTATTCCAGCCTTAATGAGAAGTTACCCTTCTCTTTTATGTTTTGCACTCAGGACTTGAGTTTGTATATAAAAGTAGTGTATATTCTATCCTACCTGGTTTTCTGAGGAGGGCATGAACTAGCCTGACTGCCAAAGTGTTTCTATGAAAATAAATGGAAAATAAGTATAGTGCAGTCGGTCACATTACTGCTGATTACACTGCTTTATCTAAAACAGATTAGTAGAGACTGAATAAGGAATGAATGTAGGACAGCAAATAATGGAGAGGGAGAACTGGGGAATGATAAATTTAAAATGAAGTGATTTTCTGTAGATCTGGTATGTTTAGAGATGTATTTCTCTCCTGTCCCCATATACCACACTTAGGGAGTTTTGCCATAATATGAATTTGAATATTGGTATCTTTTGGAAATCTAATGAAAATTTAAGAAGGACATGTGTCATAAATATGCCAAATAAGAAAATCATTCTTGGTTAAGAGAAGCAGAAATGCATGTTCTTGTTAGAGGGCCAGGATTGACAGAAGAATGACTGCCACCCAAGACATACTTGCTTGGCCTTCTTTACCAACAGAATGATGATTTTTTTTTTTCAATGCTCTGTCTTATAACATGGCACAGGTACAGACATTAAATTTTAAAGAATGATTTGTAGATAGTCTTCATTTTATTTTCTTCTAGATAGAGTAACTTCAGGTGTGAAATAATTTATCCATTCAATGTCACTTTTAAAAGTTTGCCTACATAAAATTATGTTATTAGCTAATAATAAATTTCATAGAGTAATTTAGCATTATATTTTTAAATGAAGATTTTTAATATAAATATTTCTACTATAAAAGTTAAGAATGGATGTCAGAAGTCTCCCTTCCATTTGTCTATACTTACCTTTAGCTTTATCTGCCATTAGATGGAGCAGTTTTGCAACATGGTTAAAATAATTGTTTTGTACAGCTACTATATCAGATATATAGCGATGTTGTGTGGTGCTTACATATAATGCTATAGCCTTCTCCATGGTGAGCCTGAGAATCCATCAGATATTCTTATCCCTTCCAGGAAAGAAGAGATGTTGTTGATGGTCTGGAAGTCATCCATGGTAGGCCGCATGGCTAGGCTTTGGGATAAGAGTTTAGGATTCAGTGTCAAGTCTAGAAGGCATCCGATATGGTTTTCTTGATAGTTAGTGTGAGCTTCTGCTTTACAAATATTTCCTTTATTTTTTCATCAGTAGGCCTCATCTGTACAATATGTGAGGTACCTAATTTCTCTTAACTAGAAAATATTGCAGGATGCCATGTTTGATAGCTTTTTTTGTAGATAAATAATTCTAAGACTTCCTATGCTGATTTTATTAACTGATTCTTATACAGAGAATAAGTATATAAAACCACATCAGAATTATATGAAATACGAAAGATTGTGGACGAGCCTAGAATCCTAGGGGAAAGTCATTTAGTCATGAACCAGTTCAATATTTAAGGATGGATGCATGCTTATCCTTTTCTTCATGGCATACAGGGAAGAAGACTTCATGGTTTTCCAAATAATAATAATAATAATAATAATTTCAGTCTTCCAGTATTTATTCTCTCTTGACTCCCTTGAAAAAATTACTTTGAGCATATGAAAGAAAACCTGTAATGATTTTTTCCCTAATTACATATGGAAGTCTTATATTGCAACAGATTTATTTCTGGGAACAAAAAACATTTTGTTGTTTTTAATTAAACAGGTTCTTCATTTCACTATGTTTAAGAAAGAGTCATCCATCTCATTCTTCCCTGAGTTACTAGCCTGTGATTTATTACCCATTGTGGACACAATTCTGCATTTTTCTAGGCATTTAATAGAAACAGAAGACATGGGGCATTTAGAGCTCTTCCTTACCAGTATCTGGTGGATTTTTAATTGATGGCTTTATTATACTGTATCCAAAGCCACACCACCACCAAACACGGCTGCTGGTGGGATTAAAACTGAAAACGTGAACGCACTAGTTAAGTGTCTGCAATCAATCCTGCGTCGGCCCTTTCAACTCGAGTGCTTTTTTCCTAAGTAAACAATGTAATTTGTGTAGTTTTCCTTCAAGTTTAATATTAACTTGCCTCATATGTTCTGTGTTACTTTGCTGATCTACACACCGGCTTTAGCACTCTGGAGGGGGTACAGAACTTGTTAGTGGAAAATCATATTAAGCCCCAAATTCATAAGCTATAAAATAAAAGACAGTTGTCTCTTGCGGAATTTTGGCTGCCTGAAATTCTGGACTTTCTTCTTGGCAGCCTTAAAAATACTGGTGTAAATCAGTACCAAATGGATATCAAAATTCCATGTCCTAGGAGTAATCATTGAATTGGCTTCCAAAACAGATTCCTGGGCAAAGAAAGGGAGGGGAGGAATGCTGTATCTTAGGGATTTGGTCATTTAACTGTTGTTTGAGAATATTAAAATATTAAAAATATTAAAATGTCCTATAAACTGCCTGCATGCACACATAACTAGTCTGGGATGACTGTCCACTTGAGACAGGAGCTAGCTTCTCAGCACGTCCACCCTCGACTTCAGAGCCCCCCTTGCTGTGTTTTCCACAAGTTATAGGGATGAAAGTGAATTGTTAATTTCAAAACTCTTTCCATCAAACATATTTTTTCCCTCTTGTTTTGCCATTTTACGCAAAACTGTAGCTAAAAAGCACAAAACATAATTAAAAGGATCTAAGATGATGATCCACTTCAAAGCAGATAGGTACATGGAGTGAATACAGTGGGTGGCTTCTCACAGAATATTGTGGATAATGGCACTGGGTTTATCTTCACAGCATGTTTCGGCTGAGTTCCCAAATCTGCAGTGCCATCTCTTTGGTCATGGTGTTAGAATGAGAAGACTTAGGACAAGAGTTAGAATGGAAAATCATTCTGTCCAAGAGGAATACCAAGATTAGTGAAGCTGTAGAAATTTGGCTTATAACCCAAACTGGGCATTCAGCATGAGTCACTGAAGGTAGGTTTCACTCATTATAAAGGTGGAGGGAGAGAAGGAGGGAAGGCTGGAAGAGGAAATCCAAGAGTCAATCTGAAAGCGAATGGTTTAGGGGCACCTGGGTGGTTCAGTTGGTTAGAGCCTCTGCCTTCGGCTCACGTTATGCTCTCAGGGTCCTGGGATCAAGCCCCACATCAGGCTCTCTGCTTGGTGGGTGAGGAGCCTGCTTTCCCCCCGTCTCTCTGCCTGCCTCTCTGCCTACTTGTGATCTCTCTGTCAAGTAAATAATCTTAAAAAAAAAAAAAAAAAGAATGGCTTAGGACACAAGTAGAGAAATGTAAGAAGGCAAATGTTGGGACTTGTAAAAACTATTCATAAGTATAAATATTTTCCCGAGTCATTTGTCCTTCATAGGTTCATCTTGTCAAGTAATCTCTTTTTGGGGTGCATTGGGGGCAATCTCTTTTCTCCTTCTTCCTTTCTGTTCCTTTCAAGTATCTCCCTTCATTGTCTGAAAATTTAGGTTTATCAAGTTGTGAACCTAAAGCTACATATCAATGACCTAGAATACATTCTACCATGAAAAGGTGAATTTGTTGTGGTTTTCAGTGTGTGTGTGTGTGTGTGTGTGTGTGTGTGTGTGTGTGTGAATTATAGAACAAAAAGTTGGGAATGGTTACTTTATCTGCTCACATACCTTTGGCATTCAGAGTGACATGATTTTTAATAGGTAACTTTACACATATACCAAGTTAATGGATAGTTTAAAAAGCAGTTGGGACAGAATATAGAATGTTAGCACCTTGTCTTTTTTTTTCTGGTAGCTCATCCTTTTTATTTCTTTTTTATTTTTTATTACATTATTTTATGTTTTCAGTGTTCCAAGATTCATTGTTTATGCCCCACACCCAGTGCTCCATGCAATACGTGCCCTCAGTACCCACCACCAGGCTCACCCATCCCCACCGTCCTTTTTAAAAATGACTGTTTGCCTGATATCTGTGATTTATTTTAAAATGTCACATTTTATATGATCTTTAAACCACAGATTAACACACAGGCACGGTGGATAGTTTTCAAATATTGTGAATTTTATTTGCATTCTGGTGATATAAATTATTTTGATTCCACATAGATCAAAGAAATATGTCTATAAGAAACAAAATTATGGCAGTCTTAGTATGATCCAGCCCTAAGTGGCTGGAGTATCAGACTACACCTTTCACTTGTAAACTCACAACTTGGCTATTTGATGACAATTTAGCACTTCCTACTGTTTTGGTCTACATAATTTTCCTCATTTCACCCAGTATATTTGCTAAACCAAAACTGTGAAGTGAGTAACAGAGAGGGAGAAAGCCTACCAAATAAATAACAGATGCCCAAGTGCATCTCTTGAATGAGAAAACATTATTTTGGTTAGAAAGCTAAATACATGGATTTCGTTGTTAGATAGTAAACCCTTAGGGCAAAGGCCTGGTCTCCACTTGTATTATGAAATACAGATGTTTCTTAGAATGAGTAAGTACATTAGTGAATGGACACAGGGGGTGCTGTAAGGTGAGGGTGTGATACATAGGCCTTGAATCCATTAGGTGGGAATTCTAATATAGTTCTGTGATATAGCCAACCAAAGGCAGAAGGAAAGTAACTGTAAGAGCTTGTCAAAATATTATAGAATATTTTACATAAAATCAAGTGACTAGAAATTTTTCTATAATCTGATTTGTTTTCTCTTTCTTTCTCCCTTACGATATTCATACAATTCTTGTGAGTTTTAAACCTAATAGAAATAAGTTATTGGTGACATTCAAAAACACATTGTTTGAGACAGCGATGTTACATGACAAAACACATTGGTTTCATTTAATTTCAGATCCTGTACTAACTATGGCTGCCCTACGGCTGGCAGAATTAAGTTTTATCAATGTGAAAAGAGAGTATAGTTCTGTAGAAATGCGCATATACTTAGTATGTGCTACAAGTGATATTTTTAAACAAGTACAGGGTGTTTAATCAACATACTCTAGTGAGGCGGTGAACGTAAACTTATTGGTTACCTTACACAGAAATTAATTCTAGTCCTATTAATGAGTAAAAATTAAAATGAAATGATAAGAACTGAAAGAAAAGCACAGAATAAAAGGGAGAAAGATCTTTTTTAAATATAAGTGCAAAGGTAGAGTACTAAATTTGAGCTTAAGACAATAAAAAGCACTATAACAAGTTGTAAGAAATAATAATTCAGTAATGCTTCACAAATTTAATCAGCAAATATTTACTTAGTATGTCTTGTGGGCAAGGTATGGGTCTTAGCTCTTGGAATATATAGGAATCAACGGAGCAGAAAAAGCCAGTGTGTTTACAGTGCTTACATTTTACTGAGGGAGATAATAAAATTATGCTTTCAAGTAATGTCAAGTGTTACGATATAAAGAAAACTAAAGACGGATATAAGGAAACCAAAGGAGAGACTGACAAGGTGGTAGGGGAATACAGTAGTACCATTTGGTTTGAATGTTCTGGAGCGGTATCTCTTATATGATGCTATTTGAGTTGAATGAAATGAATGAGCCATGTAGAGATCCAAGGGGAAAGCAGTGAAGATACATGCATCATCAAGTACAGAATCCCTGAGGTCAGAGCATGTGGAGTGTTTGGGAAAGTATAAGCCAACATGGCCTAGAACTTATGGAAGGAAGAGTAGTAGGAAATGAGATCATGAAGGGAACTAGAGTTCAGACCCAACAGGACCTTGTAGACTGCAATAAAAGGCTTCAGATTTTGTTCCAAGTGTTAACGAAAATCACTGGTGATATTATCTGATTTCTATGTTTAAAGAGTAAGTGGCTACTTTGTGGAGGATAAACCAAGGTAGGGATGGGAGAAGTTTAGTGCAATAATAGTACCACAGTTAATTGGTTATTGCAGTAATCTCAAGTAGGGATGATTGTAGCTCAGTGTGGGTGTTATAATGGAGGCGAACAGAGTCAAGATAAATATTGAAAGTAATATTGCTAGCTCTTGATAATGAATTGAACTTGAGGCTTGGAGAAAATCAGACATGAGTCAGTTTTAAGAGAATTTAGGGCTATAGAAAAAATTTTGGAGTCATCAGACTATGGATAGTATAGTCATGGGATTAGATGAGATCACTGAAGAGTAAGTGTAAACAGAGAAAAGATCCCAGAACTGACTCCTGAAGCACTAAACAAAAAGTCAAAAAAAGAAAGAAGAGGTGCACCTGGTTGACACATTTGGGCATCTGACTTTGGTTTTGGCTGGGTCATGATGTCAGGGTCATGGGATCCAGTCCCTCATAGGGCTCCACGCCCAGTGGGGAGTCTGCTTGGATTCTCTCTCCCTCTCCCTCTGCCCCTCCTCCCTCTAAAATAAATAAATACATCTTTAAAATACATCTTTCTGGAAAGAAGGGAAGGAGGGAAGGAAGGAAGGAAGGAAGGAAGGAAGGAAGGAAGGAAGGAAGGAAGGAAGGAAGGAAGGAAGGAAGGAGGGAGGGAGGAAGGAATATCCAGCACGTAAGTCTCAGGGAAAACTACTGAAGAAATATAGAGAAGCAGGGTGGTCCAATATCCCAAAAGCCAAGTAGAGAAAGTGGTTTAGATTGTAGCTGGGGCATCATGCTAACATTACTGTAGATTTAAATCTTCCCGGTCACCTTACCAAAGAGAATCTAGAACAGTAAAAGTAAAAACTCATGGACATAATCTTTAACAAAAAGTGAAGTCATTTCTACAAATTCTAGAATATGAGCAGATAAGAAAAATACCAACTATTAGCAGTAACAGAGAGGGGAAAAGAGGAATTCCTAATTTTCTTTGAGCCTGAAAACAAAGAATCACCAAAAGTACTTACCTACTTAAGGAAAGGTCTGTTCTTGGAGAAGAAACTTAGTAAGTCTGAGAATAACTATCAAAAGGACTATAGAACTCCCCCTTAACTACAGATAAGTGTAGAAGCACTAAAGTATCAATTATATTATGTTAGCCTGTCCAAGTTCCCAGAATTTCCAGAAATACACAACCAAAACTTCTACAAGAACAGAATCCCATATTAAGTAAAGTCTACTGAAAGTAGAATTTAAGTTTATATGATTAGTAAAGGGAGAGAAGTTCTAAATACAAAACAGGAAAGGGGACCAGAGAAAGTAGAAGATATAGTGAGGTTCTACTTATAAATACTTTGAAAAAACAAGAGAAGAGGGGGCCCTAGGGCTATGAATCTGGGACAGGTATCCTATTATGCCACTTAGTAACTTCCTAAAATCAGAAGTCCCATCTCAGTAAAGCATGAGCAGCAAAAAATAACTTCAATATAAAATATATGGTAAGCAAAAAGACATTCTCTGAATGATGTGCCATTGTATACTGAAGACACATCAGAAAATATGGCAAAAAAGATCAAAGAAAATTGTGACAATATGTCAAAACTAGCTAAAGGAAATTAAGAAAACTAAAGACTATAAGTGTTGTATAACCAATCAGAAAAGTTCTGAGATAAAGAGACTAGCTAAGAGGAGGGCATTAAGTGAAAAAGAGCTCTGTGAATAATTTTTTTAAAATTCAGACAACTAAACTGAAAGAAACAAGAAGTTAATAGACATAAATGAAACTATAGTAAGTGAAATAAAAAATGGAAAGGAAAAAACAAAAATCATCAAATGGAGTTGAAAAAGTGATAAGAGTTGTAGAGTTGATAGATTTAGCAGAATGGAAAACAATGATTTAACATGTGTCTAAATGTAATTCCCAAAGGAGGAAACTAAAAAAAAACAGAACAAGTATAAAAACTGTAATTCAGTAAAGCTTTCCAGGCAAAACCCAAAATTTGAATCTATATATTAAGAAAGCATATCATATAAAAAATCAACACACAACAGTTAATACCAAGAAATATTTTTAAAATCTATTAGCTTCAAAGAGAAAGTATCTATCTTTTAGACCTCCAGACTTTACAGGGAAAGAATGTAAAATTGACTTACTTTTCAATAGCAGTAGTTTAAGCCAGAAAACCATTTTTAAGATACTTGAAGATAATGGAAACCAAAAATGTATGTCTGCCGAAACTTATCTTCAAGTATATTTGCCATAAGTGAGGCTACGAATAGGCAAAACCTCAAGGACTATTCTTGAAGAATTAACTAGAGAATGTGTTCATGCAACTGAGAAATACTGGGAAGGTTCATCATAAGGGCATTAAATATATTTAACTGTAGAGTCAATGGTAGTTTTAAAGGTGATAGAATAGTATATATTTAATATATCTCCTCACAGTAGAAATAAATTACAACTACAAAAAATGGAGGTAGAAAAAAGTAAATGGAAATAGAATACTTGCTAATTGCCTTATAGGTACAAGATGAGGGTAAAAAAGTTATTAAAATTAGAATGAAGATGAAATTCAAAAGAAGAAAAAAGAAATTAAAGGTAAAAACAAATTAATGAGTTAGACAGGTAAACAAAAAGAAATCTACGGAGCTTCTGAATAAATAAATGGGTGCTTTATAACTCAATTAAATTAAATCAGTTGCATAAATGTGAGAAAATACAAAACAATAAAATAGTATATGAAATAAAATAATATACAAAATAACAACTAATGAAGGGGGAATAATGATCGCTGTCAAAAGAAAGGAAGTTAAATCAAAAGACACTTTTCTGCACAACTCTATGCAAATTCATTTGAAACCCTGAAGGAAATAGCTAGTTTTCTAGGAAAATATGATTTACCAAAATTAACTCTTATAAACATAGAGACCCTAAAGAAAACAAATTTAAAAGATGAAATAGAGATGTAAAGAATCTTCCCACAGATAGTTGTATAGTGAAATTTTACCAAACCTTTAAAGATTATATCATATAAATACTATTTAAACTATTCTAAAGTAGGAAAAAGTAAGGAAAATAAAGAATATAGAATTGATATCAAAATCTAAAAATATTGCACAAAACAGAAAACTATAGCCTACTCTCATTTATAAACAAGTATGATAAATTCTTAAATAAAATATTAGCCAAAAGTTAACACAACATTAAAAAATAATGCATCATAACATCAGGAATTTATTTCAGAAAGACAAAGATGATTAATTTTAAGAAATTGCTTTCATGTTTAATTGTACAGACTAATTTCTACAATATTGGATTATGGTGGAGATATGAGGCATATTGTCTTTTTCTTGGCTTTTGCAGCAAAATATAAATATAATTCATCAAATTAATAGAACTTTGAAGAAAAAATAATACAAAAATGTTCTTTAATGACAAAAATTGCTTAACAAAATTTATGTAAAGAGTACTCAGTAGTCATTAATAGAAACATCCTTATAAGAGATACTTCCTTAAAATGATATAATGATATGTAATCCAAAAAGCCAGTATCTTCCTCAATGGAGATACCTTACACCCTTTGTGGCAAAAGCCAGGAACAAGACAATATGCCTGGTATCTCCACCAAAATCTAATGTTGCAGAAATTAGAAATTACTCTGGACAACTAAACAAGAAAACAGAAACATAAGAATTTGGATAGAAGAAGGTTAAAACTACTTTATTTGTCTATATACTACATTATTGTCTTCCTGAAAAACTCAAAGTAATTGATGGAAAACTATATAGACAATAAAAAAATTCAGTAAAGCTGGAAGATACAACATTAATATGCAAAAATAAAATCAATATTCTTCACATATATGAACAATATCAATTAGAAAATGAATGTAAGGGAAAATTTCATTTATATCAGAAAAAAATCTAAGTAAAACTTTAACAATACCTACTATTCATGTGATACAACTTATGGTATCTCCTGAAGGACACAGAGGAGTCTTAGATGTCTTACGGTTTTGTTGATTTTCATTTTTTAAAGATTTTATTTATTTATTTGACAGAGCACAAGCAGGGGTAGCGGCAGGCAGAGGGAAAAGCAGGCTCCCAGCCAAGCAAGGAGCCTGATGCAGGACTCAATCCCAGGACCCTGGGATCATGAGCTGAGCCTAAGGCAGATGCTTAACTGACTGACTCACCCAGGCATTCCTAAATAGATGTTTTTGAATAGACTCAATGCTAAAAAGATGCCAATTGTTCCTAAGTAAATTTACAAATTTAACCTGATCCTAATAAAAATACTAAATTTTTCTGGAGTTAAGTAACTTGATTATACAGTTTATTTGAAAGAATAAAAAAAAGCAAATAAGAATATCTAGAAAACACTGAAAAAAATATGAGGTGTGTGTGTTTGTGTGTCTGCATGAGAGTGTGCATACATGCACTAAGCCTATCAGATATAAAATTATATCACAAAGTTTATAATTAAAATGGGGTAGTATTGATGCATGACTAGATAGACTAATAGAACAGAACAGAAAATCCAGAATGAATCCAAGTGAATGCTAAGGCCTCCTGGAGTGATGGATTAGCTTGTTGTATAGCGACTGTCCTGCTGAGAATAAGTAAAAAGTTGAGTAATACGAAGGAAAAGAAAAACAGTTTTGTGTTTCCCGTGTATAAGAAGCATCAGAGAACTGCCAACATAGTGAAGACTTGAAACCATTACTCTGGAGAGAAAAGAAACAGAGAGGTGAGAGGTATACTGCTAGACTGAGTCTCACACCCCCTTGAGGCTGAGTGGAAAATGTCAGCTGCAAGGTTGAAAGACTAAAGAGTGCTCCTGGCAATTGTATGGGGACAAAAATTAGAGTTAAAGTCCTATCATGGAGGACAGGCTCCGGTAAATACACCAGCCTAGTATAAATTGGAACTCCCAGACAGCTACCCCAGGAGTAAAAGACAAGCACTTGTCTTGGCCAAGCTTTGAATGAAATCAATTACCTATTTGCACATGATGATCTGCCCCCCTCTCACTGCTTGTCAAAAGTAATATTTAGTCCTCTATAGAGAATAAAATTATTTCTTTGTGATTATTCCTAACACTATCCATCACTGAATCTGAAATGGCTAGGTATACTGAGGAAAAGGAGACATGACCAAAGCTAAAAGAAAAAATATGATAGAAACAGATACACAGGAGATTCATATATTGGCATTGTCCTATGTGGACTTTAAAATAAGTGTTCAAGAAATTGGATGCCATATGGAGAACTTCAGGAGAGAACTGAGCTATTAAAAAACTATAAAGCAGAAAAAAACTACAGAAAACTATTTTTAAACTATAAAAAAAGGGAAAGGAAATCCCAATGTATGAAATACTACTGCCACTTCATGCCCTCTAGAGTGGCTATAATAAAAGATACAGATAATAATATGTGTTGGTGAAGATGTGGAGAAATTGGAATTCTCATATACTACAGTAGAGATATAAAAGAGGGCAGTCTCTACAAAAACAGTCTGTGAGTTCCTCAAAGCCTAAATGTACATAAAGTTATAATAAAGACCCAGCAATCCCACTCCTCGGTATATACATAAGAGAAATGAAAGTTATGTTCGTACAAAAACTTGTCTGTGAATGTTCATAGCAACAGTATTCACAATAGCCAAAATGTAGAAATAACCCATGTCAGTTAACTGATAGATAAACCAAATGTGTAGCCACACACACTGGAATATTATTTAGCAATTAAAAGAAACTAAGTACTGACGTATGCTACAGCACAGATGAATTTGAAAACATTATGCTGAGTGAATGGATTCAGTCATGGAAGACCATATATTGTATGATTCTGTTTGTATGAAATGTCCAGAATAGACAAATACATACAGACAGAAACCAAGATAGCAGGGCCTAGGACTCGGAGTATTTGGGGAAGATGGGGAGAGCTTGCTAATGGGTATGGGGCTTCTTTTTGGAGTCAAAAATGTCCCAAACTTTGTTGTGATAATAATTGTACAACTCAGTGAATGTACTAAGAACCATTGTATTGTCCATTTTAAATAGGTGTATTATATAGTACATTAATTATATCAATAGAGATTGATACGATAATTATTAAATAACTGTTTGTTAGTTGTTAAAAATTACTAAAAATACAATAATCAAAATAAAGAACTCAGCAAATATGTTTCACGGATTAGACACAGATGAAGTGAGGAGTAATAAATTGGAGGATAAATCAAAAGAAAATGTACAGACTAAAACCTAGCGAAATGTTTGGAAATATTGAAAAGAGATTGAGACATGCATGGAACATGGTTTAAAAAGTCTAACATGTATGTAACTGGAATCCCAGAAGGATAATAGAGAAAATAGGCCAGAAGCAATATTTAAAAAGATGGTGGCTGAGAATCTTCCAAAACTGACATTAAGTCATAGTTCAGAATGTGCTACAAACCCCAGACATGATAAGAAAACTATGACTAGGGGTGCCTGGGTGGCTCAGTTGGTTAAGCGACTGCCTTCAGCTCAGGTCATGATCCTGGAGTCCCAGGATCGAGTCCCACATCAGAATTCCTGTTCTGCAGGAAGCCTGCTTCTCCCTCTCTCAGTCCCTCTGCTTGTGTTCCCTCTCTAGCTCGGTTTCTCTCTGTCAAATAAATAAATAAAATCTTAAAAAAGAAAGAAAGAAAGAAAGAAAGAAAGAAAGAAAGAAAGAAAGAAAGAAAGAAAGAAAGAAAGAAAAGAAAACTATGACTAGACACATCAGAGTAAAATTTCTATAAAACAAAAAGAAAAATATTAAAAAGTTTCAAAGAGAAATAACACATTATCTTGAAAGAACTAAGTGCATATGGAAACATAACATGATGAAGGCAGCACATCAGATTAATGAAGAAAGAGAAGAATTTCTTGATAAGTGGGGTGGGGATAACTGGAGAGCCATGTGAAAAAGAAAAAGATCAACTTGATCTGCACTTCATACCACATACAAGATAAGTCATACAAATAAATACAAGCAAACACAAGAAGGAAACATGAGTGTATACTTTTATCAACTAAAAATGGAAAAAACTCCAAGAGTCAAAATCTAGGAGTAATAAGGGAAATGAATGATAAATTTGACTAAACAATTTGCATAGCCAAAAAAATCTCTACACCAATGACAATGTTCAGGAGGATGGATTCTCTGGCTCCAATGTCAATGTTGTGGTAAGAGAGGTAGGGCCATGTAATTGGTAAGCACTTCAGAGAGAAAGGCCAGTTCCTGAAATGAACAGAAGTCTATCACCGTAACACCATGAATTAGATGCTGTTTTTGGCACCACATGTCCATTCGGCAAATATGCTTTTTTGGCTGAACCATGAGTCAGCCAGTTTTAAGTGGTATTTCACAGGTTAGACTTTGCTTATATACTAAGTGAAAGATAAACAAAGTCATAATGTTAGTAACTGAATCTTTATTTGGTCTTTAAAACTGGATTTCTCTTCTTCATTTTTAATTACCTTATTTCCTTTCCTGTCATTTCTAATCTGTCATTTTTTGTCTTCCAGATAATGTAATAGACATAATTTGCCTCTTGTTAGAATATTAAGTACTTCTCAACAATGAGACAAAACACATTGGACTTTATAAAGCTGTACTTTTTCTAATTTAATTTATTTAAAAATATATATTCTACTTCCTATCTAAAAACGCTGGGAAATCTCTGTACTACATGCTAATTACCAAAAACATATGTGCTTAATTTTATGAAATGGACAAATTGAAAGTAATGAAAATAAAAGGCTTCAGATTATTGTCAGATGATATGTCATACAAAAGGGAAATGTATTAACCTTTGTGGACATAAATAAATGATAACTAAATTTTATTGAGTGTTCATTATGTGCCAAACATTTTGCTAAATGTTCTATGTATGCTCTATTTTGTTTAATCTTCAAAATAACCCTTTAAGGTAGACACTAATACGGTCCCTCTTCACCAATAAAGAAACAGTGTTAGTAATTGGTAGAGCTTGGAATCCAAGTCACTGGTGTTCCTAGAAGCTCTTCTCTTAGCCTCTTCACTACATTGACACATACTTTAAAGTTCCTTAAGAATTTCTAAGTTTGTGGGGTGCCTGGGTGGCTCAGTCATTAAGTGTCTGCCTTTGGCTCGAGTCATGATCCCAGATGCCAGGATCTAGCCCCATATTGGGCTCCCTGTGGGAAGTGGGAAGCCTGCTTCTCCCTCTCTTACTCCCCTTGCTTGTGTTCCCTCTCTAGCTGTGTTTCTCTCTGTCAAATAAATAAATAAAATACTTTTTAAAAATTTCTAAGTTTGTTTTAATTTTTAATTTCAATTCAATTTAAGTAACATATACTACATTATTAGTTTCAGTGGTAGAATTTAGTGATTGTCTCAGGGCTTTATTTTTTTTAAGCATAAATTTTTACTCCATTTTAAAAATCCTTTACTACATGCAGATCCTGCTCACCAAACAACAAATAAGCCATACAGCAACCGGACAAGTAGTTTTCCTATATAAGGATTGGCAGGCAATTCATAGTATAAGAATTATTTTAGTAGACACATAATAAGTATAATTTTTCTGATTCTCACCTTTTATTACATTCTGATTCTCACCTTTTATTACATACAAAGAAAATTATTTTAAAAATAGGATCAATAATATTTCTGAACAAATGGCTGTGAACATTTGTTTGGGCACATTGTTTCAGTCTCCACTCAAGCAAATAGCAACAAGAGAAAAAATGTTTTAAGCAAAAATAAAGGGAAAAATGACATAGGTTCCAAAATAAGATAATCCTCTTCATGGCAATATCTATTAAAGTTGAACCTGTTTCATCCTATAAATTGGTTAATTCTATTTCTATGTATATATGCTAAAGAAATATCTCCCAAGATACTGAACAAGAATAAAGCATAAACTCAACAGGATGGGCATGGCTGAAATTCGGGCTTGCTCTACTTTAAGAAGTAGGCGTTGCTAGACATGGACATTCAGGAAACTGCTAAAAAAGATCTGTGTGAGTTGAGAATCTTTACTAGTCTAAGTGTGTAATGCCAGGGGCTGTGTCAGGCTGCTGAGCTCCCTCATCCCATAAAACGATGGGCAAAAATAGGTTGCTGATCACCTGGGATTTTGGCTATTAGTAAGATGGGGAACTTGAGAACCTGGAGTTCAGGATACATGAATAAGAACAAAACCAATCTGCCTACGACTCAGTGATTATTCTATAACATCCCAGTATTACTGACAGTAGTACTACTTTGAAAGCCACAGGGGATCTGGTTCTGGAATTAACATTCCCACTAAAGTCAAGAATAATAGAAAGATCTAGAAAGATTGGGTGCCTGGATGGCTCAGTGGGTTAAAGCCTCTGCTTTCGGCGCAGGTCATGATCTCAGGGTCCTGGGATCAAGGCCCACATGGGGCTCTCTGCTCAGCAGGGAGCCTGCTTCCCCCTCTCTCTCTGCCTGCCTCTCTGCTTTCTTGTGATCTCTCTGTTAAGTAAATAAATAAAATCTTAAAAAAAAAGAGTAATAGAAAGAACTCTTATATGACTATTTTAAAGTGTACCTGTAGTTGTATATACTGTCAAATGACTTGAGAAAAGTAATAAGAGGTATGCGTTTGGAAAGAAAAAGACAAAATAATCTTTATCCATATCCATAGACAATACCACTCTCCAAACAGGGATTCTATATGTAAATTATTAGAACTACCAGAGAATTCAGCAAATTTGTGACTATAAGATCAGCATTAAACATCATTAACATCTTCATATGCCATCAATAATTGACTGAAATATGTAATAGAAGAAAATCTCACTCATAATAACAATGAGGACTATACTATACCCAAGAATAAACCTCACAACATCTTGAAGACAAATTTGAAATTTGAAAAATTTTAACAATATTGTTGTAGGAAATAAAAGACCTAATTAAATGAAGGCATGAGTGGAAGGGGAGACTCAATAATTTGAGGACAGCAATTTTCTATGAATTCATCTACAAACTCACTGCAATTCAATCAAAGGCTAATGTTCTTTTCTGCAGAATTGGACAATGCAATTTAAAAATTTATGCAGAAGAGAAAAGACCCAGGAATAATGGAGATAACACTGAAGAAAAAAGAGAGGATAGGAAAGAAGGAGTCACTTTCCTGCCAGGGATGGAGAGATGGAATAGAGTGGAGAGGATTAGAAATAAAAAAATATGTATGGAAATCTCATATGAATATGGCTTAATAAATTAGGAAAGATTGGATAATTTAATAAATGGTTCTGAATTAATAAGTTATTTGTATAAAAATATGAAACTGGATCTTTCCTCTTACATAAAAAATTAAAGGAAAAAGTAAAACTTTTAAACTTTGAAAAGAAAATATAGTAAACTATGACTAGAGTAGGGAAGACTTCATTAAACAAGATATAAAACACACAAACACAAAAGACAAAATATAATCATCTCAAAATTCAGCATGAGTATTGAAAAAAAGACACCATATGATCAAAGTTATAAAAGAATCCATAATCCAGAAGAAGGCATTTATAATTTATGTTATATTATGGGAAAAAGCTTAATATCCATAGCATATCATTAATAAGAAAGTGATAGTTTAATAGAAAAATGGGCAAGGAAAGGAAGCTTGTATGGTCAATAAACATATATATGCTCAATGTGATATACTATTACACACCTATCAGACTAGCAAAAATATAAAAATCTGACATACTAAATGTTTGCAAGATTATTTGGAATCAGGAACTTTCATACTATTCTTATGGGAATTTTGTACTTTTCGTATACCGTTAGTTGTAATAACCATTGTGGATAGCAATTTGGCAATAGTAAAGTTAGAGATACTCTCTCTGACAACCTAGTTAAGTCCATTTCTAGTTATACTTTACAGACAATCTCTCTTATGCATGAGGAGATATATAATGTTTATTGCAAGACTGTTTCTATAAGTGAAAACTGGAGACAATGTAATTTTCCCTCAAAAGGAATACTGACAAATATTTGTGGTATATTCATAATGCTATTTGCTAAACTGAGTGAGCTAGAATTATTTGTTTCAATATGAATAAGTATCTAAAATATTATACTGCAGGGTAACAAATACCAGATGATATCCTTACATAAAGTGTAAAACAGGGCTATATAAATTCTCTATCAAGAATACGTATGTAGTATATGCGTAGCATTTAGTAAAATACATGCTAAGGAAAATACGCAAATTCACAATGATGCTTACCATTGAAAAAGAGAAGGACTGGGTCTTCAAATGTGTTTGTAATATTTTACCTCTTTGAAAAGTCTGAAGCAAATCTGGCAAAATAGGAAAACTTTCACAGAGCTGGGTTGCCAGTTAAGATTTTTTAATTGAAAACATATAGCACTGTTTACAAATATCTTATAAAAGGGTCTTCCTTTAAAAGCATGGCTTTATCTAAGTTCACACTTCGACTTGGAACTCGCGAAAAACTCATGTGTCTTTTAAAGGACAGTGCTTTCTCCGTGCAAACTGCTGCAAAAAAACCAAGTATTCAAGTGCTGTGGAAAATCTTTTAGGCAGTATGCTTTAATCAGCATCTTCTGCCAGTGATTTTTCTTTTCTTTCACATTACAAAGAGTGCCAGTAGAGCAAACGCAATCACGTAACTGCACAACATTACCAGGGACGAACCACAGAACCTGAGAACTGCCGGGGGGTTTTAAATGCACATTTTAATTTTGAGCAAAAGAGTCCCTTGTTTCTGTGATGTATGTGATGTGGCATTTTCTAATTGGCAAGTGACCCATAGAAAGCACCCAGGGAATAATCATGTCACAGTCCAATTTCGTAATTAAGTGTAGTTTTGTTTGTGGCCTTAATTGCATTTTTTGGAAGCTGAGCCCTTGATTTCCCAATCATATCTGTGTTTTTACTTGCCCTGTGTAGGAAAATGAATAAGAGGAGGTACATCCCCAAAGCAATCGAAATCTGGGAGATCTGTTTGGTATGGACAGCAGTAGGATGTTTCTCTCATTATGTCGTTGCCATCGTCCTCCCAGGAAAAAGCTGAGGCTTCATATCATGTGGGCATTTTTGCCTTAACCGGGAATGTGTCCCGTCCGCTAAATGGGGCTCACCTAATACTTCCCCCTAAATTCTGTCACCTCCATGAATAAACGGGCTGACCTAAGGGTCTAGCTCCCCTGATCCAGCTTTACACAGAGAGAGGTTTCATTCCAGTACGACCGACCATCACTGTCCCCTTTCCTTCGGAATGACGGAAGGACATTTTAAAATACGAGAATGCATACGAAAATGCTTTGTGTGCTGGAAACTGTTTTACAAGTGTCATAAAATCATCCTGGATGCAGGGAAGCGTCGCATTTATGGAACTCCATGTTCCTTTCCTTTTAAAGGAAAAGGGATCCTTAGCGGTTACTGGCTTTTTGGAGCATGAGCTTTCCCTCAAGCAGAGGTGGGTGGAAAGAGAGGGTATGGCCCCAATTCTCTCACGCGGATGAACTATCCCAAGCCCACAATCAGTGCCTGGCAAGCAGCAGGTTCCCAGTGTACCCGTGCTGATTCCAAAAGCATCCTGCTAACTGAATGTGTGGGGATAGGTAGAGTGAGGAAGAGCCCTCTGCACGCAGCAGAGCGGGGCAGACTGGGCGCAGAGACAGCTTGGCTCCGCCTGCAAACTGCTTTGTGTCCACTGTGCACAGGTAGCTCTGCAGACTGATGTCCTCCCCACCCCCCACCTCCCCGCCTCCACATCCGCCTTTCCCAGGCTCTTTTCTAAGAAGGAAGCAGCCCATTTGGGGAAAGACAACGAAAAGGAGTGATAGACAGCAGAACCTTCTGCCAAGCCAGGAAGATAGTGCTGCTAGAGGAAGATAGCTAATAGGGGCTAAGCATTGAGTTGCCTGGGTGGGACGGAGTCTAAGAGGCGACTTTGGTTCCCCTTTGTACGCTGTGAACGTTGTGATACTATTTGACAAGCCGGTTCAATCTTGTAAGTTCATTTACTTAATTAACTCCTCAAGAGGACCCGTTCTCGAAAGTGATGTCATTTTTCCTTAACTGAGACATAAATGGATGCATCAGGATTCAGAGGCGGTTGCCCCTTCTGAAGTGCTGGTACCTAAAGGCAGAAAGAAAAGGTCCCCTTTAAGTCAAGGGGAAGACCACAGGAGGTGGTCCATGCTTCCTCAGGCCTTCGGTTTACTTTACAACGGGTAAATTGGGACAGGAGCAGCAGGGGCAGCTCAAGGTCCGACCACAGCGGCAGTGCTGAGAATTTATTTTCACTGAAAATAAAAGATCATCTTAAAAGTCCATGATGATCATAACGGTTGTCATTGCCATCGTTGTTCATTGCAAGGGGACAATTTGAGATAATAAGTTGATTTAAGGTAATTTAAGGATTCCCACTTTCTGCATTTAGTAGAATATTAGTTAATAATATAAGATTGGTATCTCCTAGGAACAATGATAATAATGTATGGAATTTTTCTGAAAAAAGCCAGTATTATATAAAAGAGCAAATTCCGGACCCAGACTTCCTTATGAGCTGGGTCACCACGGAAAGTTCTTAATTAATTCCATTGGTAGTATGATCAGGGCAATAATGCCTTCCTCATAACATTGTTAACCCAAATAAAACATGTAGGACAATGCCTGGTACATGAGGGCTCCATCAACGTTAGTGCTATCTTTTTTAAGGGAACATTAACTTTAAGTTTATTTACTTATTTATTTTTAAAGGTTTTATTTATTTATTCCAGAGAGAGAGAGAGAGAGAGAGAGCACGTGGAGGGAAGAACAGAGGGAGAGGGACAAGCAGACTCTGACACTGAGTCCAGAGGCCGAGGCTTGGCTCAATCCCAGGACCTGAGCCAAAACCAAGAGTCAGACACTTAACCAACTGAGCCACCCAAATGCCCCTAATTAAGTTTAGAAGTAAAAATAGCTCAGAATCTTTAGGAACACTGGTAACATATATACCCAATATCTTTCTCTCATGGGAGTCAAGTCACTTTAGAAGCCAATGATTTCTGTTGGTCTGAAGTATGACATTTAATAATGTCAAGGGGCCTCCTGATATCGAAAACCTCTCCACAGTAATTGTCACTTAGAATTTGCCCACATCTGGTAACACATGAGCACTCCACTAGCAAATAGACTTACAGAGGAAGCACAATACAGTGAATCTTTTCTTTCATCTAGGAAGACTATGCCCCTAGAGTTAATCACTTTTAACCAGAAACCACAGACCTTCACGTAGAGATGTAAGGTAAATTTTTATGGGGTTGCAAATTCCTCAAGAAATAGAAATAGTGTATTGTTTGAAATATAATTGAAAGCTAATTTTGCCACAATTTGAACCCCATTGATATATTATAATTCTGCCTAAAAGAGAAATACTCAGCATGGGCCTATAGAAAAAAAATAACAAAATTCAGAAATAAACACAATTAAAAAAAAAACTTTTTAAGATTTTATTTATTTATTTGACAGAGAGAGAGAGATCACAAGTAGGCAGAGAGGCAGGTAGAGAGAGAGGAGGAAGCAGGCTCCCCGCTGAGCAGAGAGCCCCATGTAGGCCTAGATCCCAGGACCCTGAGATCATGACCTGAGCTGAAGGTGGAGGCTTTAACCCACAGAGCCACCCAGGCACCCGAGAAACACAATTTTAAAAGTGATTTTTGTTCAATTTTTTGTTTGTTTGTTTTTGATCTATCAGCTTTTTCCATCCCCAAATTATTACTATCAAGATCTTCCTTTTCCTTAGGAAAAAAAGCAAAGAATGCTATGGGAGTAAATCAATAAAGGTGGCAATAGAAACAGCTAGAAATTTTAGAGAAGAAACCTGATTCATGATGTCAATTTTTATTAGGGAATTTTAATTTTTTTTCCTACAGTTTCCCCATATTACAAAATTACTTCTTCTATTTGGTGGGCCTTCTGAAGAAATAATCTACGTATCTCTGTCCCTGCCCCCCACCCCCATTCTCTTCCTCTGGGCCAGGGAGACCGCTGGAAGTTTGGGAGGACAGCTAGGCACTCTGCTACCAGTCCCAGCCTCTAACTTTGTGGCCTAACTAAGTAGTCCCTCAGCCTGTACTGGCTCCTCAACTTAAAGTTAGGGGTGAGGAACGATGATCTTTCAGAGCCCTTGCAAATGCCCATATTCTATAAACGTAGTTTTTACAAGCTGTAGTCAGCTGTTCTATGTCTACTAACATGGAAATATTTGCCCTTGAAAGGTGTTTTTGTTCTTATAACTGAATCTACATAAGATGGAGCCTAGCCTACACAATGAGGAGGCCCCTCTTCTGGGTCTTCCTTTCCAAATACTCCCCAGCTTCTGAGAATAATGGAGCATAACACCCCCACGAAAGCAGCGGCCTTTGAGAGCAGATACCACATGGAAGAGCAAAGAAGGATAAACAACATTTTGAGATCAGCAATTTGTTGTCTTTACAATTATTTTTATTTATAGAGTTTAATAGTTTCAGCACAAAGTGCCCAGCACAAGGTAGAAATGAACTTAAAAAGGTGCCTGATATTTACAAACCTCTGAAAAGTATGTGCAAAAAGAAACTCACAAGCTCCCGGCACAGCCTCAGAGAACTGCGTGACCCACTCAAGTCCCAAACACAATGAAGGAGAGAGCCTTCTTCAGTGACTCCCCTGTCCCCAGTTCCTCTAGCCTAGGGGACTGTGAACACAGGATCTGTAATTTCTTCTCATTTTCTGTAAGTAGACAAGTTGGCTTCCCCTCGGTCATACCCATCTCTTTGTCCTCAGGTGCTGTCGTGAATTCTAGCTGGCTGTTGGTTGTATCCCTTTCTGCCACATTTCCATAGCTCCCTGGAAATAATGGTGTCAATTCCCAGAAGTTTGGGTGACTGTGCTTTTACTGTGGCTGTCAAACCATTCAGCCATTGTTAACCCTCCCTTCAAGGCTTTGGTTGAAAGCTGTCTGGTTCTTGGTGTCTACCCTACCTGTTAAAAGAACGTGGATCACGATGAGAGTGACCTTGCAAACTGTAGTGTGGCTATGAGGTGCCTGGCTCCGTGGGAGGTCTAGGGGTACAGTAGCAAGAAAGAAATTGCTCTTGTTTGAAGCTCTTAACGGTCTAGCGCCAGCATGCTCTGTCTGTGGCTTCAAGATCACCAGAGTTTCCTGAAACACCACACACATACTCCTGGCCTTTCCAACTATCAGCTCTGGAATTTGAGGGGTTTTGTTCGTTTGTTTTGCCTATGTCTGTTTGACATCTTTCTTGAAAATATAGCACACAGTCTGCTTACCAAATATAATTCAGTGATAAAGTGAGATTAGAGTTCATCTGACTTCACTGGAGAAGATTCCACTGTTAAATGTGGGAATGGTCATTTTCATTTCATTTTAATCTGTCACTCTTAAAAAAATACTCTTAACAGTAGACTTGCATTACATGATGAAAATGTTGTAAGTCATTTGAACATTGTCCCCAGATGGGAGATGCAAAAAAGGGCGTCTGCAACTCCTCTTCCAAAACTTAGCCAACAAGTTGGGTAGAAAGGAGCAAGAGTCTTCCAGTTCTCTGGGTGTATTTATTTAATTCATCTGCTTGCTAAATATTTCTATATATCATTTTTTAAAATATTATCCTAGGAAGAGAGTGATGGAGAGAATTACAAAATTACCACTTTATGCATGAAGAAACTGAGGATAGATGAGACAGAGGGTCTCCTAGAGGGAACAGGTTTATCAGCAGTGGTGTTGAGCCCAGGGGTGGGAATTCTGGCATGCGGAAGAGAGGTGTGATGGGTATCTTTTCAGTTCTGCTTCCTGATCCTGCTCATTCTCCCCTCGTCCATCCCATGGCCTTAGTGATCTGAGCGGCCCTTTGTTTTTTTTCTGGGTCCATCATCTAGACATCCAAGAAATAAGGCTCTTATTCATTTTTTTCATCACATCTGCCAGCTTCTATGTGCAGCCCTAAGGACACATTGATCACTGAGCCCTCCTCAGTCCCAGAGAAGGTGGTCAGACCCAAAGGAGAGCTCTCAGAGATGTTTTGAAACTCTGTTCCTGACATTGTTCTCAGGGACCAGAGTAATGGAGGAATCCACAGAACTTGGAGCTTCTGTGTCTTTGTGTGGAGATAAATTCAGTAAAACTTATCTACATCAAAGGCTGACAAAATTCTTACCTTCAGGATAGCACCTAACAATTGGCTCTGGGGCAAGGTAGTCCTAGATGGGCACAGTTACATCCATCTCCCTTGGACCTCCCATTGACGCCAGCCCTGTGAGCTTACTGGCTACTGCCCCTTTGAACGTTCAGCCCCTATCTGTTGCCCCGTCCTCCCTGGGTGTCATGGGAGAGAAGGAGGTAGAGAGGATAAGCCTAGTAACAGGTCTGGTATTGACCACAGGACACAGTTTCCAGAAAGAAAAAATGATTTGGATTGTGTGTGGGAAGTAACAAAGCAAAAGAAAGAGGAATTGATCTAATTATTACCTAAAATATCAGAGGGTCTTACAAAAGATTTCTTTGTTCAATGGCTCACTGGAGTCAGGGACGCAAGAATAAATAATAAATATATCACAGTCTGACAGGATCCAACCCACCATCTGATGAAAGTGAGTGTCTTTGCTCACAATGCTTGGACTGTTTAACATAGAAATGAATATATTTTGCTGTTAACATAAATCCTTCCCTTCACCTTACTTTGCCCTTTGTCATTGTGGGGGTGGAAAGTAGAAGTAGGAAAAGGATTCAGGACAATTAAAGGGAACAGGAGGATAGGGAAGTCATCCAGAGTCTAGGCTGGCATCCTTCAGCTCCCAGAGCCATTCCCTAACAGAGGTCACCCTATGTTTCCTTTGCCTGCTCCCCAGGGCTGGGATAGGGACGGGATCCCATGTGGAAGACAGCTAGGGGGTCCCTGCCACCCCATGTAAGAAAATAAACCACAAATCAATAGCAGGAGATTTGAATTCAAGAACGGAGATTCTTCAAATAGTTCCCAGTCCCATTATGGAACCGAATACGTCAAAACCAGATGATTTCATTTGTGCTCATTTGTGCTAATCTCCGGAGGAGAGGAAGGAGAAAACATGTGACTTACCACATTCCGAGGCACTTGCCAAAGCTTCTTTATCAACCATGTATGCATACATGACTCTTTTTTAAAAGTCTGAAAACCCTTTAAACAGTTTGACAAAGGCAACATCAACATTGACCAGTAATTTCATCTTTTTAACTCCACTAGACAATATACAATGCAACTTCCAAACATTTCTACCAAAAGAATTGCTTAGACATTGGGCAAAGCTCCCAAAGAGCAAGAGTTGCTAGTTTTAGTAAGGCACACGTGTCCAGGATCTGGCTGACTGTGTGTGAGCTTGGGTCTATTTTTTTCTTCACTCCTCTCCAAGTATCTATCCCTCCTGGGCACACAGCCCACTGCATCTGGGAAGTACTTCAAGGGATCATGTTCTGTGATCATCTTCACCCTCACACCAATCTTTCCAAGGAATGTCAGCCAAGGAGATTTTAAAAGCACCTCAGTGGAGAGGCCACATAAACTCAACTCTCAAGGCAGATGCCCACCATAGTGAGAATTAGCTTTGCAAGGGCAGAAAATGCAAGACAGTCACACAGTTCCATAATCCTGTAGACTGGCTCCTACAAAGCCTTTAGGTCACATCAGAATTACAGAGAGGAAGGGCTGGGTTTCTCTGCAGATCTCCCTGGGGTGTCTTGAAGACAAGAAGATGTCTTCAAAAGAGTTCCCCTCAAAAGGGACTAGAGCCTTTTTGGGTTGAAATGGGTACTTAATTGAAAGCCTGGATGGTAAGAAAGCATAGAGGTAGAAAGGAAGATAACAGGTGGTGATGGGGTATTAAGGTCCAGGTATCAAGAAAGTGTGATAGTGTGACAGGATTATGTTTCTTAACTGATTGCTACTGGTGAGCTGTGAGTAGGTCTCATATTTATTTTCCTATAGTAGTAGCTTGTTAAGAGTGAAGAAGAAACGAATGGAAAAAAGTCTTACAATGGTAGTGGGTCCTAAAGGGCTCTCTCTCAGAATGCTCTAAGCCATTCTTCAAGAAGACAAAGCACAGTGGTGATTTTGGTCAACTGTGGGTGTGCATAATGTCACTGAGTTGTACACTTAAAAATGGTAAATGTTATGTTACATGCAACTTGCCACAATAAAATAAAAATACACAAGTATGTAGAAATGAGACCATCTCTGACAAAGCATGAGATGTTTTAGAGACCAAATGAGAGAACCAGAGGGCTCCATTCAGTTTGACTTTGGGAGCTGGACCAGAGCACAAAGGAGCTCATCGTGGAGTCACAGTAATTGTAGGAGATGAATACTTTTTTTTTTTTTTTTACTAATGTAAATCATCCCCTTTAGGTTTTGTTATTATAGAGATTAAAGATAGAAGTAGGGCCTAAGATTCAGAGCAATCACTGGGGGAAGATAGGGCTGCCAAGAAGATGTCTTCAAAAGAGTTCCCCTGCTCTTTACTAAATTATAAAACAAAGGTAAATGCAAAGCTATTTCCTCTGTTTAGCAGTAGTTCCTTGGGTGGACTTTATACTTGATTTATTTGATTTTCTATTTCTGTTATTCTATTATTCAAGGAAGCCTGCTATCTGGTAGACTGGGCTGGCTGGGGGACCTGGAAGCTTGTTCTGAGAGCAGGAATACCAGGAGACTGGACCCAGGCACAGCAAGCAAGCCTACATAGACACATCACATGGGAGTCGTGGGTCCAGAAAGCAGGGCCATGAATATCAGGAAAGCGGCCATAGCTGAGGCAGAAATGTCACAGTGGAACAAGGCTCCCAAACAAGGCTGTTGCCCAGGAAAAGGTCAAGAGCATCGGTCCAACTTACTGAGAAGGCAATTCACAAGTCCTGGAAAACTATAAAGGAGATTGATAGTTAAGAGAAACTTGGGCAAAGGAAGAATATGTGCTAATAGTAGCAAAGAGTACATCCTTATATGAAGCAACAACTACGTGCCATGCCAAGTACTGAGCAAGATACGTATATTCTATTTAATCTTCAAAGCACTTCAGGGAAGTGAGAAAACAGGTTCAGATTAAGAGAAGATACAATTTGACTGGTAGGACCTCTTGTAGTTTTATCTGAGGGAGAAGAAAGCTTATCTTATCCTTAGTGAATTTCTTTTTTTTTTTTAAGTTTTTTTTTTTTTTTTTTTTTTTTTTTTTTTTTTTTTTTTTTTTTTTAATTTGACAGAGAGAAACACAGCCAGAGAAGGAACACAAGCAAGGGGAGTGAAAGCGGGAGAAGCAGGCTTCCTGCCGAGCAGGGAGCCCGATGTGGAACTCGATCCCAGGTCTCCGGGATCATGACCCAAGCCAAAGGCAGTCGCTTAACTAACTGAGCCACCCAGGCGCCCCTAGGTTTTCCACATATGCATTTTAAGGCAAAAACATAAACATTCAGACCACAGCACAAAGGTTATTTTCAAATATTTGGAAACAATGACCGATATTTTCCTGTTATTGATTTTTAGTTTAAACTCATTGTGATAGCCATATTTTTTATTTAAATCTTTAAAAAGTTCTTGAGACTTGTTTTTAGTCCCAGAATATACAGTCTATTTTAGTGAGTGCTCCACGTGCTCTTGAAAAAAAAAATAATGTGTATTTTGCTGGTGTTTGGTGGAATGTTCTCCAAATCCCAGGTCAGTTGGTTGTATTATTAATGTCTTCTATAATGCTACAGATTTTCTATTTATTTGTTCTATTAATTAACAAGAGAGAATTGTTATAATCTCTGTATAATTGTGGATTTGTTTATATCCCTTTCTAGTTCTACCAATTTTGGTTCCATGTATTTTAAATTTTTGTTTTTACATACATACACATTTGGAACTTACCATCTTGATGGATTTACCTTACTAAGCATTATGATCTTTATCTTGATAATAGTTTTCATTCTGAAGAAGTCTACTTTGTTATATATGGCCACAGCCGCTACACTTTTCTATAATTGGGTTTGCATTTTATAGCTTTCCTCCATCTCTTTACTTTTAAAATGTGTGTGCCTTTATATTTTCAGTGGGTTTCTTACAGACAACATATGGTTGGGTCATGCTTTTTCAAAAATCAAAACTGACAATCTGTGCCTTTTAGTTGAAGTGTTTGGGACACTGACATTTAATGTAATTATTACTATAATTGGTTTTGAATCTACCATCTTGCTATCTGTTTCTGCTACTGCCCCCATTGTACTCATTTCTGGCTGGTTTCTATTGGTCAGTTTTTCTCCTGCTTATGAGTCATACTTTCCTTCTTTCATCCTTGCTAATTTTTGATACGTTTTTGGACACCGAATCTAAAGGATTTTACATTGTAGGAAGCTAGACTTTGTCACATTCTTTTAAGTAGGATTAAACATTCTTTTAGTGTGCAGATACCTTACTTGAGAAAAGTTTGATGATTTTGAGACTTACTTTTAGGTTGTCTTAGAGTAGACAGATAACAACCTTTACTCTGGACTGAATTTATCTCCACTACTTGGGGAATGCCTTTCTGAGGACTCTACACAATGCCTTTACCTTATGATGTCTCTCCACTCTGGCTGTTGGGAATATTCTTAGCCCTCTTTGAGCTGCAGGAATTGTTTAGCTAACTGCTTCAGATAGTCTTCCCTGCACCTTGAGTGATTTCCTCTCACTCATGTGCAGATTAAGGTTTAACCAAAGTTTCAAAAAGATTCCTCTGCAGAGTTCATTCTAAGATGGAGGCTGGATGGGTAATGTGTGTCTAGCAACTTCCCTTATGATACTCCTCCCCCTCAAAATTCTAGCTGACTTGTCCTTCCTGAAATCCAATCTCCAGTCTCTTTCTCCTGAACTCAGTGAAACTGAGAGGTTCTTTTTTGGTTCCCCTGTCTGCCCTCAAAACTCCCCTTGGCCATGAGCTGGGGGAATTGTAGGCAACTGTTTCCTTTCTTTCAGAAATCACAACTCTGCACTTCCTGATTTACAAATGTTTAAAAGCTGTTATTTCATATATTTAGACCAGTTTTCTTGTTGTTTCAAACAAGAAGGTAAATCCAAGGTCTGTTATTGTTTGTATCTGAATGTGGAAATCTGCCACCTTCATTTTTACAGGTTATTTTCATTAAATATACAGTTCTGGTGGTGATTTTTTTTCTTTCTTATTTTAAAGATGTCTTTTTATTGTCTTCTAGATTCTGTTGTTTCAGATGAGAAAAACTGCACATTTATATCATTGATCCCTTGTGCATAGTAGGAAAATTTTCTTGCTCTGCTTTCAAAATATCTTTATGTTTTATTTCAGGCAGTTTGATTATGATATCTGTGAAGGCAAACTTTTCTTCATATTTATCTTGTTCATAGTTTGCTGAGTGTCTTGAGTTGTAAATTTATGTTGTTCTCTAAATTGGCAGAGGTTTTAGTCATTATTTCTTCTAATATTTCTACTGTACCAGTCTCTCTCATTTACCTCTGGGATTCTAAGTTCGTGTACGTTAGACCTTTTGATATTGACCAATACGTCACTGAGGCTTCGGACATTTTTCTGTATCTTTTTTCCTCTCTGTCCCTCAGATGGTCTCCTTTATATGAAACTTTCTTTAGTTCACTGGCACTTTCTTTTTTATCTCCAATCCCCTATTCCTCCTATCCAGTGGATTTTTTTATTTCAGATATTAATGTTTCAGTTTTATGATTTCAACTGTTATTTTTAACATTTTTTTATTTCTCCTCTGACATTCTATATTTATTTACTTACATAAACATGTTTTCCTTTATGGCATTAAGCACAGTTAGAAAGCTGTTTTAAAGTCTTTGTTAATTTCAACATCTAGGTCATCTTTGGGTTTGGTTTCATTGGTTGCCTTTATTTGAGCCCTGATCACATGTTCTTATTTTTTCACATGTCTACTAATTTTGGATTATACCCCAGACATTTCAGATAATATACTGTAGACGTGTCATATTCTCATGGTTCTTCTTTAGAATATTGAATTTTGGGACGCCTGGGTGGCTCAGTTGGTTAAGCAACTGCCTTCGGCTCAGGGCATGATCCCGGAGATCCGGGATCGAGTTCCACATCGGGCTCCCTGCTCTGCGGGAAGCCTGCTTCTCCCTCTCTCACTCCCCCTGCTTGTGTTCCCTCTCTGGCTGTGTTTCTCTCTGTCAAATAAATAAAATCTTAAAAAAAAAAAAAAGAATATTGAATTTTGCTTTATCAGACAATTTTCTTGATTGCACTCAAACTGTAAATTCTGCCTTCCTTATTATATGAAGCAACAGATATCTAGTTTACTTCTTTTAGCCTTTTTTGGGCTGTTCAGAGCCCTATGCTTACGTAGTTGAGGGATCAGTCAGGGATTTGAGCAAAACTTTAATATACAAAATGCAGGGCTTCCCCTCCAGGTTTCTCCTTTCTGAGATTTCCTCTTCAATTTCTAGCTGCTACAGTGGCCCTGAAATTTGTCCTCTGGTTCTTCACGCCAGTAGGATGATGGATTTTCTGGTCAAATTTTAACCTCCCCTCTGGACTGGACTCAGCTCTCCTTTCAGGAAAAAAGTTAAGAAAAAGTGAGAAACTTATCTCATGATATTTCTGTCTTCTGCTATCAAGTTTCTGCCTGTTTTTGTTTGTTCTCCAATGCCTTCAGGTAGTCATTATATTGTCTCTACAGTTCATAGTTATTTGAAGAATACTTGGTCCAATAGTAACTATTCTTCTATTACCAGAAACTAGAATCCTATTGCTCTCTCTTGAATTCTTTTTTTAATTCTTTTAATATACAAATACAGTGCCTTAAACTTGCCCATCACAAACAGTTTTTCTGTTCATTCTCATAGGTAAATCCAATCTTTCATAATCCATCTCTTCTTACCTCAACTACCTAGAATGTATTTTCATCCGAAAACACAAATATTTTGCTGTGTTGTCTCTTCTCCAAATCATTTATTGATTCATTAAGTCTTTACAGAATTCTCCTATTTACTGATTTCTATTCAGAGAAACGTTCATTATCTACATCCTTTGTTCCTGTCTCTAAACTTTCTACAAGATAAAAATAGCTCTTCACGGGGCACCTGGGTGGCTCAGTTGGTTAAGCGACTCCCTTCGGCTCAGGTCATAATCCGGGAGACCTGGGATCAAGTTCCACATTGGGCTCCCTGCTTGGCAGGAAGCCTGCTTCTCCCTCTCTCACTCCCCTTGCTTGTGTTCCCTCTCTGGCTGTGTTTCTCTCTGTCAAATAAATAAATCTTAAAAAAAAAAATAGCTCTTCACTATACCATGACCAGATTTTGAAAGCAGCTTGTGTGGTTTTTGTCAGAGGTCTTTTGAAATTCTCATTGGATTGTATCAACTCATGCCTTTTTAGCTCTTTAAGGATGCCAGTAAATTTTTAACAAATTTGTTTTATGTTCCTTTGGAGAACCCATGTTGCCTTGCAGGTTATCTTATTTTAAGAGTTTGATAGTCCGATCCTTTATTAATTATAACCTCATATCAGCTTATCTGGATTAGAAATAAATGTAATAATTTAAAGCCCTTGGATTCTCCCTGGATTTTTTTTTTTAACTAAGATTACATTTGTAATCCTCTAGTCTTCTGGCATGGGAGTCAGAACATGACAATATTTACATTTTGGGCACCCATCCTCACTGTGATACCCTAGTTACTCTAAGAGTGTAATCAGATTTTGTGATTTAAATTAAATTTATTTTGCTAATGATAACAACTAATATTTATTGTGCACATATTACATGCCAGACAATGTTCTAAGGGTATGATCTCATTTTCTCCTCCAGTAACCCTATAAATTGACTATATTCCCATTTAGAGATATAAATCTATTGGAGCACATCCTAGGTATTGACTGCCATTTGGTCTAATGCTTCCAATTTTTTCAACTCGAAGCAAATTTTGGAGTTGCACATTTTCTTTTCCAGTATACCTTCAAACACAAGCTTTCGTGATGCATTGTTTAAGTTAGCTATATAAGAATAATAGGTTTCCCCACTGGGTAGAGAGGACTTTAAATAGTAGGAGAAATGGCAAATCCAAGAGGTTGTCAATCAAAAATTGTAAGTGCTGAATCTGCCAGTAGAGATAGACTAGCATGTTATAGGATAATAAATCACATTTTATTACTTTTAGAGCTTCACTCTTCCACTAATGTTTGAATAAAACAGTCACATTTTATAATGTTTTCTTTTGTGTGTGCTTTTCTTACTCAATTTGCCTGCCCCAAATGTCTGTCTCTTTCTTTGCCCATTTGGGGCTATAGATTTTTTTCTCTGTCATTCAGTTTGAGGCATTCCTTTGGGTTCCTTCTCACTCTTGAGAGATCTGCTCATTTTTTTAAACCTTGCTTTTTATTGAAATTTTTTTCTCTATCATTGTCTCTTTAAAAAAAAAAGTTTATTTTTCCATTCTTCACTTTCATATTGCTTAGCCAACTGAGACTCCTTTTCGTTCTTTGTGGTATCATTGTCTCTTTAAAAAAAAAAAAAAAGATTTTTTTTTCCATTCTTCACTTTTTGTATTGCTTAGCCAACTGAGACTCATTTTCATTCTTTGTGTTTTTTAATATCCAGCTTCCACCCACAGTGCTCTTTCTCTGTTCCCCTCATAATTTTCCTTTATCTTTTCACAATTTATTTTTAATGTCCACAGTTAACTGGCTTATTTAATTACCCCAGCATTGATGAGTTCTCGATAGTGGCATCCTTTTTCTTTATTCTTTCCTTAAACTTGTTTTCCAGCCCTCAATCTGGTAATGCACTGAGTTGAAACAAGATTTCATTGCTTTCCACTGCTTCAGTCCTTGCCCTGCTTTTCAAAAACAGGTCCTTCAAATTACCCCCTCTATTTTATCTTCAGACTATAATCCTTGTCGGGGACGGTGCGTGATCCGCCCTTCCCTCCATGCCCAAACCACCAGAAATTCTGGTGGAGGTACCTGTGAATGTGAATGAAAGCCCAGAGGGGCTTTCCCTGCCTAGAATCCAAAAAGCCACTTACTCTGTGGGTCAGGGCAATATGTCCTTGATGTGCTTATTCAAGACATAGTTCCATTTAACCCTTCTCCCAGTAATCATATCTCTGTATCTCTTATATGTATTTCTTGATCCCTCTGCCTCAGTGGTCTCAACTTCTGTGAGTTTAAGCAATCACTCTGTACCTTGCAGTAACAATACTAATCCTGTCTCTAGGGCGGGTGCAAAAGCAGTTAAAGATTTAACTGCACCACCCAACTTCCTCACGTGGGAATAATAAAAGCCTGGGACCCTTGACAGTCAAGAGAGACGAAGCCGTGAGACCGAGAGAGACTGAGAGCCTGCAGAGAGACTCAGAGACTCAGAGAGATATAGAGAGAGGAAGACTGAGAGAGGAAGAAGAGCAGAGGGAAGAGACAAAGCCATGAGACTGAGAGTCTGAGAGACAGAGACACAGACACAGAGAGAAAGACAGAGAGTCTGCACAGAGAGAGGCAAAGGAAGAGAGAGCGAAGCGAAAGACAGAGAGCAAGAGATAGAGAGAAAGAGAGAGACAGCAACAGAGAGAGAAACAGAGACAGAGGAGCAGAGAGCAAGAGAGACAGAACCAACTGTTTGCCTAAAGCTAGATTGATGTAACTAAAAGGCTTTAAATAAAGAACCCTGAAGACACAGTTTTCAGGAGAGGAGATCCCCACACCACTCTTCACATCCGGTCTCTTCATTTTATCACCGACTCCGTCACCACCTCCGGGGAACCCTGACCCACCGTTACCGTTGCCGGGGCCTGGCTCCCGGCAAACCCTCCCTTCAGTGTAGGTGAAAGTGTGGCAGGCATAGCTAGAAGATATAGTTAGAAGCTGCCTGCATCAATCATATAGAATATCTGGAACAAAAGCTCATCTGGAAGTAAGGACGGGTGTGCCAGTGCTCCTACTGATGAAAGCAATGTATCTATGTGTTAGGAGGGAGTGGAAAATGGCTCTCTTAATCAAGGATATGAAAAATGGGGTGGAGTTGTTTTTTGTTCCCAGTGTCCTGAGGTTATAATCCATTGGAAACAAAAGCAAAGTTGAAAAACATTGTTTAAAAAAATTTTTTTTAGAAAAAAATTGTATTTTAGAGTCTTTCTGCCTTCCTTTGGAGGTGGCATTTTACCCTACCTTGTATTTGGTTCTTATTTCCAAAGTGTTTTTAATATTATCTCAGTTAATTCTGAGAGAAAAGTACTGCAGGGAAAGGTATGGAATTTTACTTGTCTGACATGTAACTATTTAATAATAAATAGGGACTGAAATGTGTGTCTGTTGCATTGTGTACTTTTCTCGACTTTCATTTCCCTGCCACCATCCATACCCTGCCTCGGCACCTCCTGGTTCTATACTCCTGTTCTTCTCTCTTTTAGAGAGATCTTTCTAAGATCTTTCACATCTGTTGCTAGGAGAACTAGGATGACTCGTAACTGAGAGAGAGAAAGCAGTCATCACTTTCCTATACTCAAATAAAGTTGACCATTTATATAACTCTATTTAAACCTTATCTGGTAATTATTCACGTTCAAAGCTAATTCCTTTCCCAGAGGGGTTCCTTAAAAAAAAATCAGCAGAAAGAAAGGAGAGAAAACTCAAAGGTGGAAATGATAAGGAAGGCAGTTTAGTAGGGAGAAGGCTAAGAGCTCCACACAGGTAGGAGGCTGAGGGACAAAAAAGGCTGGAGAAGCTGCGGAGAAGGGGGAACCCTCTTACACTGTTGGTGGGAATGCAAGCTGGTGCAGCCGCTTTGGAAAACAGTGTGGAGATTCCTTAAAAAATTAAAAATAGAGCTACCCTATGACCCTGCAATTGCACTGCTGGCCATTTACCCCAAAGATACAGATGTAGTGAAAAGAAGGGCCATATGTACCCCAATGTTCATTGCAGCAATAGCCACAATCACCAAACTGTGGAAAGAGCCAAGGTGCCCATCAACAGATGAATGGATAAAGAAGATGTGGTCCATATATACAATGGAATACTATGCCTCCATCAGAAAGGATGAATATCCAACTTTTGTAGCAACATGGACTGGATTGGAAGAGATTATGCTGAGTAAAATAAGCCAAGTAGAGAAAGTCAAGTATCACATGGTTTCACTTACTTGCAGTGCATAAGGGGTAATGTAGAGGACAGTAGGAGAAGGAAAGTAAATGGGAAGTAGGGTAATTTGGGGAGAGAAACAAAACAACAGAGACTTTGGACACAGAGACAAACTGAGGGACTTGGAGGGAGGGAGGAGGGAGGATGGGAGAGCCTGGTGGTGGGTACTGAGGGCACCTATTGCATGGAGCACTGGGTGTGGGGAATGGGCAACTAATCTTGGAACACTGAAAAAAAAATTTAAAAAAATTTAAAAAAATGGTTTTTGCCATCTTTCTTGTTTTTACCTCCATGGACTTTTGTAATGTCAGTGACAGCTGTGACCCTCCCCCAGGTTCTAGACTATCGAGGAATCCAAAGTGTGCTTCCCTTTGCTTCCTCATAAAGGGAATAACAAATGAGCATTCCCAGAGGCTTCTTTTCTTTTCAAAGTGCTCGCAAGGTATTCTGATTTCTGTCTGCTGCCTTGTTTACTTTCTACAAAGCCTCAAGGGACTGAATATTTCATGACCCATTTTTCCCTACTATTATCAGGTTTGTGGCCACGGTTACCCATTTCACTGCTCATGTTTCACTTCCGCTGGACCTGATACAGGGTGGGACGCGGTGTAAGGAAGCTCTGGGCTTGCCCCCAGGTAACACAGACCCAATCTATTGCAGTGCATGGCGTTGCTTAGCTTCCTATAAGTCTTCTGTCACCAGGTAGGCTGCCTCACTAACAACTTCAATGCAGGCATTTGCTTTATCAGCCTCTGGTGGGGGTGAGGGTGAGGGTCAGGCAGTGTGGGAAGTGGGTGGGAATAGAGGCACAACTGAGCATACACACCATCTGTCTACCTAATCCTGCAAAAGATGTGATAGCCCCATCGTACTAATTAATAGGAGAAGCCAGCTGGATAGCCGAGGATCTGTGGTCTGTGGTCACAGTTCTTGGTCCAATCTAAGTTGATGAAAACTTCTCTTAAAAATATTTGGTTCTAAAACTAACTTGAATACCAAATCTGGTGTGAAATAGATCTTATCCTGTTTCCTTGCCATCAGTCACTTTTCACATTTCATCCTGGAATACAAACATGCTGGATAAATTCAGTCTGTCTAAGGAGAAGCACTGGATGTTTTTGATGGCCAATAGCACTTGATTTGAAACAACCTATTTTCTATCTCTATAGCCCAGTAAATGGCTAAGTGAGCTGCCTTTTCCATAGCCAACAACTCTTGCTGATGCTTTTCCAAGGAGCCCCATAAAACAAAATTACACTGTGAACGTTATTGAGAATAAACTGGTTTTTGAGACAATGAAAACATTTTATTATTTAGATTAAGGCAGATTGGCAGTGTCCTGCTCTTAAACCATGTTGTCTATGAAACTGAAGCAATGTATTCATCTTGATTTCTCATGTCCATTGTCCCCTGTTTTAAAAGTCAGCTTCAATAACCGCCTGTTATTGGCTTGTTTAACGTTGAGCGTGTTTGGGTCCCAAATTAACCAGGTGCATTGAAATGCCGTCACTTACACATAGCCAGCAGCCTCCCTTAGCCAAGCTGCTTAAGTATTCAGAGCTCAGGAAATAGGATTCTCTTTGATAATGAAGCCATGGTGCACTCTGACATTTGGTAAGGGGAAGAAAGAATCTGCTAGGATCGAAGCTAAAATTGAGAAACTTCTTATGAAATAGTTAGGAGTCAGGCTGTGGTGGCATCCCACAAGTCCAGGGTCTGTGTACATCCCATAATCTCCAGAATCCATCTGATGATGAACAAGGAAGAAATGAATGATTCACACAGCTTCCAAGGGGTTTTGTAAACTGATACAATCATTTCTAAAATCGTTCTTCACCTCCACTAGTCTGAGGTGTCTGAAAAGACATACAGAAACATCTTCAAGATAAAAACTTTACACTATTTTTTAATACTAAACTTCTGAATGGTACCTGGGGGGGGGGGGGCTCAGTTGGTTGAGCTTTGGAATCTTGGTTTAGGCTCAGTCATGATCTCAGGGTCCTGGAATGGAGCAGGCAATTGGGCTCTGAACTCAGCTCAGAGTCCACTTGACTCTCTCTCCTCTCTCTCTCTCTCTCCTTCTGTCCCCTCCCACACCGCCTCTCTAAAAGAAATGTCTAAATCTTTACAAACTCATGAAATTAAACCAATGGCTTACATTAAAGTGTCAGCTTTGCAGCTGGCACAAAATTTAAAAGTGTTCAGAGTATCTATCTAGCTTGCTAAGTATCTAAGTCTTTTAAATATAGTCCAAAATAAGTGACTACCTAAGAAACACTGTACCTCAGAAATGAAGGTGGAAACATCTCTTTGGGCTCCATCATCAGGGCTGTGCAGATATATGTTCTAGGTGTCCCTTAGGTTGTACATATCAGTGTCATTATTTGTTTATAATTATTTCTGTTAAGTGATTATAAGCAGCATCCATACACACATTTTTCTTTTTTTTAAAAAAGATCATCAAATCACATAATTAGACAATGAGGAACTTAATTTACATGTATGTCTGAAAGAAATCAGATTTTTGTATTTTACAAAGTGCATTTAAATCATATTGAATATTAATAAAGGAATGAAGTGGAGAAATTATGGTTCTCAACAAGCCTACACAAAAAATCCAAAAGACGTTTATAAGAAGGGAATTGTTAGACCTGGAAATGAAAGGAACACTAAAAGAATCTTTAATCTTGCAGCTCTTGTTTTGAAAGATTAAGAAGCGGCTTTGAAATTCAAGTACCTTATTCTTAAGAGCCCAAAACATTTTCAATAAGGAAATAATTTTCAATTTTCTATTAAATGAGAATCGTAGGAGTGGTGTTTAAATTATGTAAAATTCTGGATTAGTGCAGTACAAATTAAAGCAGAATTGTAGTAAAATAGAAACAGATTGTACAAGTTTAGTTTCAGAGGTACTTCAAAACTTCAGCCACAAAGCAGGATTTTGGAACATGCTGTGATTGTTGACTACGTGGGTAGCGGCTGTCTCCTGAGTCTGGAAGGGGCTAAACGTCTGAGTTGCCAGGGCTTCGTTTCTAATGGTATGCCATATTGCAATGGCTTAGCAATCTTTCCCCAGAATTTAGTTTGAGAGGAAGATAAATTGGAACTTCAGAGCAAAAGTGGGCAGCTGAGCTTTCATCATGGGAGAAAGGGAAGATTTATAACTGGACACATATGATAGTCATTTACTTTGTTATCAATGCTTTTGAACCTAAGTGCATCTAGCATTACAGATATCACACGAGGAAGAGGCCATTCTTTGGGCTGAAATGAGCTCAGAGAAAGAATTCAAGAATTTCTCTGGTGGACCTGAATACTCTGGGCAAGTTTTTCCCCTTGCTCTTTATTTTTTGCCACTTTGGCCTCCTTTATTATTTTTATTATGGGCTTACATATATTCACTAACTAATAGAGGCTCATCTTGTGGATTTAGGGGGAAAATAACACCTCAGATCCTAGCAGGAGCTCTAACCTAACTGAAAAATAGAGTAGGACTCGTGTGGCTAGAGATCAAAAGATCCGATTTAGTAATAATAAAGCTATTTGTTTAATAGTGTTTAAGTGTAGCCAAAAATGAGCTTAATCACATTTTCTGAATTAAACATTCACCCCAGAACATAAGCTATGACCCTGCAATTGCGCTACTGGGTATTTACTTCAAAGATACAGATGTAGTGAAAAGAAGGGCCATATGTACCCCAATGTTCATTGCAGCAATGGCCACAATCACCAAACTGTGGAAAGAGCCATGGTGCCCTTCAACAGATGAATGGATAAAGAAGATGTGGTCCATACATACAATGGAATATTACACCTCCATCAGAAAGGACAAATACCCAACTTTTGTAGAAACATGGACTGGATTGGAAGAGATTATGCTGAGTGAAATAAGCCAAGCAGAGAAAGTCAAGTATCACATGGTTTCACTTACTTGTGGAGCATAAGGAGTAATATAGAGGACAGTAGGAGAAGGAAAGGAAATGGGAAGTAGGGTAATTTGGGGAGGGAAATGAAACACGAGAGACTTTGGACTCAGAAACAAGCTGAGGGTTTTGGAGGGGAGGGTGGGAGGATGGGAAATCCTAGTGGTGGGTACTGAGGGCACGTATTGCATGGAGCACGAGGTGTGGGGCATAAACAATGAATCTTGGAACACTGAAAAAGAAAGAAAGAAAGAAAGAAAGAAAGAAAGAAAGAAAGAAAGAAAGAAAGAAAGAAAGAAAGAAAGAAAGAAAGAAAGAAGAAAGAAAGAAAGAAAGAAAGAAAGAAAGAAAGAAAGAAAGAAAGAAAGAAAGAAAAGAGGCCCAATTTTGCCTCCCAAACTCATCCAGCACCGCAAGTGTTAAAGGAGATCTCAAGAGTTTTACTTTACTGCGGTGGTTTTCAAATGTGTTTCAGGCCTGGGGATTCCACATAACTTTTCAAGAATCCACAAGGCTCCTTTTACTTATTAAAATACAGTCATGTTTTTCCATGAATCGATAGCCTGTTTTGTTTTTGTTTTTTAATAGGTTATTATTATTTTTTAATAATTTATTTTTTTCAATGTTCTAAGATTCATTGTTTACTTTCAAGACATGACTCCAAAGGCAAAAGAAACAAAAGCAAAAATGAACTTTTGGGACTTCGTCAAAATAAAAAGCATCTGCACAGCCAAGGAAGCACTCAACAAAACAAAGAGGCAACCCACGGAATGGGAGAAGGTATTTGCAAATGACACTACAAAGGGCTGATATCCAAGATCTACAAAGAACCCCTCAAACTCAACACCCCCCAAAAAAGATGATCCATTAAAAAAATGGGCAGAAGACAGGTACAGACACTTCCCCATAAGAGTTTATTGTTTTTAACAAAGAGATTTTCATTGATGGAGACACCACAGTTTCTTTATTTATTCACCCATTGAGAGACAGCTGGGTTGATTCCAGGTTTGGGGAATTATGAAGAAAGCTCCTATGAACATTCACGTATAGGTTTTTGTGTAAGCTCAGTTTATCACTGTTTTTCTTCTTTGTATCATGCTTTGATGATGTATTTAAAACTCTTGCTCAAACTCAGTATCACACAATTCTTTTCCTATATTTTCTTCTAGAGGTTCTAGAATTTTGGGTTTTACATTTATGCATATGGCCTAGTTTGAATTCCTTTTTACATAGGGTATTAATTAGAAGTCAGTCTGGCTTTTTTTCATGATAGGAATAGGAGTATGTTTCTTGCAGTTGATTAGTTCTCACTGTGAAAAGAGACACCTACTCAATTGTGGGGTTTTTTGTCCAGGAAAATACAGTTGTTTTCCTTTCTTACCACTTGCTTGAGTTTTTCTAAAAAATTTTATTGGGACAACTTTGACATATTAAAATTAAATATATTTAAGGTATACAAGCTGATGTTTTGATACATATATACATTGTGAAATGATTACCACAGTCAAGCAAAATAACTTATCCACCATCCCTAGATATCATTATGCATATGTGTGTTTAGAAGATTTAACTTAAGATCCAAAAATTTTCATCATTTATGTTAGTAGGCAATAGGTATAATATTTTTATATTCAATGAACAAACATTTTTAAGATCATTCATTCTCAAAAAACTTAAAAATTTTATGTATTTATTTGAGAGAGAGAAAGCACATGAGTTGGGGGAGGAGCAGAGGGAAAGGGAGAAGCTATCCTTAAGAGAAGCTTGTTTCATGAAGTAGTGAACTAACTGAATTTGGAATATTCAAATAAGGGCTAAGGAAAGATGTATCAAATAGTTATTTAGCACATGGAGTATAGAGCACCTCATGCTAATAGAAGTGAGTCTAGGATTAAATATACTATGTATTTGTCACTTCAAATTATATGCGATGGTCTGAATATTTCATTCTTAAAATCAGAAAAATATTTTAGGTATGTGTTAGAGGATTTAACATTGACCTCACTAAGACTTAGAGTTTTTAAAATCTTTCCTGAGGAAAGAGAATGCGTGATAACACTAAGACACAGACGGGACAGAGAAAGGGAAGTATCTAGCTTAAGGGTCTTATGTACATGAATTTACATAATATTACTTGAATGTAGAGGATAATGAAGTGAAGACATATACTATCACCCTAAAGCAACCATTGGAAAAACAGAAAAGGTATAGCCAGTGTATTCATTTTCTGTTACAGCTCCACAAGTTACCATAAACTTAGTGGCTTCAGACAACACAAAGGTGTTCTGGAGGTCAGAATTCTAAAATGGGTCTGCAGTGTTGGGTTTCCCCAGGAGGCTTTTGGGGATAATCTCTTGTCTTGCTTTCCTGGCTTCTAGAGGCAGGCTACATTTTCCGACCCATGTCCCTTCCTCCATTTTCAAAACCAGCAGCATAATTACCTTGTCTCTGGCCTGCCTCCCTCTTGTTAGCAACTCTTGTGATTACCTCAGGCTCACCCAGAAAATCCAGGATAAGCTCCCCATTTCAAGATTCTCAACTCAATCATATCTGCAAAGCCCCTTTTGCCATGTGAAGTAATATATTCATAGGCTCTAAGGGTTAAGATGGGGACATCTTCATGAGCCCAGGTCACAATTAGCTTACTAGAGCTAATAAACTAACAAAGTAGATCAAATGGAATAATAATTTTTTAAAAATTCTACTAATCCAGAAAGTCAGGGGGAAAGGTAAAAAAAAATGAAAAGAGGCCAGTTGGGGAAATATAAAATCATATCAAAATGGTAGATTTAAACTCAACCATGACAATGCCATTAAACTCCAGTTTCAACTCCAGTTGAAAGGCAGAGACTTTCATATTAGATCAAAAGCAGGATAGAGCTATATGGTGCCTATAAGAATCCACTTGAAGAGTAAAGACACAAATAAATTTAAAGTAACAGAACAGAAAAAGATCTATTTTGTTAGTGCTAATCACAGGAAAGCATGATCATTTCATACTGCAGAAGGCGAGGGGAGAATCTAGCTGTCTTCTACTAAGTCAAACATTGACGACATGTACACACAAGTAAAGCGATGTTACTCCTCTCATTAAATTTATTTTTGTTTGGGAAAATATAGTTAATTTTCATAAACATAGATGTTGATATGAAATAGGCTTGTTACCGTTATTTTTAATGAATTAATAAATATTTTAAAGATTCACTTATTTTAATTCTTAATATGGTAATTACTGATAAGCAGAAGCTCTGTAAACTAAGGCTCTTTGACATCCTTGGTTTTTAGGAGCGTGACAGGTTCCTTAAGTCAGAAAGTTTGTGCTCTGGTCTACGGAACCACTTTATTTATTTATTTTTTTAAGATTTTATTTATTTATTTGCAGAGAGAGACAGAGCAGGAGAAGGGAGACAGCATTAGTGGGTGAGGAGCAGAGGGAGCGGGAGCCTGAGGCTCCCCGCTGAGCCAAGAGCCCTGATGTGGGGCTCAATACCAGGACCCCGGGATGGTGACCTGAGCCAAAGGCAGACACTTAACTGAATGAGTCACCCTAGGTGCGCCTAACAGAACCGTTTTAAGAATGAATAAGCTAGGGCCCACAGGGTGGAAACAAATCGCCCAAAGCAAACACTGTCTGGAAGAGCTTAGACTCAAAGCCAGGATTTCCCATTCTAGAGGCTTGCTTCGTACCATTCTGATCCTCTCTTGCCCTGAGTCTAGGTGAAGCTTTTTTCTATTTCTCTGTCTTGTCTGCCCAGCTGCGGCCAATGCCCAAAGGCACAGACATACCACAACTTGTCACAAGCCTCAGTAACCTGCCCTTCCTCCCCGCGGATGACTTCTTCATCTTCACCTGGTTTGGAACTACTTTCAACTAACTCGTTGGCCTCCCAGAGGCCAATTATGGTAAACAGACTTTGAATCTCTACACCATTCCAGGGTGGTCCTCATGGAGCTTTTTCCCTGCAGCTCTATTTCTAAATTCTGTTTCTCTTTTCCAATGCATTGTCACAATGATGCATTTGCATGAATTTAAAATTTCTATAAATGAACTCTAGAAAGCTTAGCCTGCGTCAAGGTTATTTAGAGAGCAGAAGGAATGTGTCTTAACATGAGGGATGGCAGGAAGGATGCCATCTCCTTGTGTGTTCACTCACCAGCAAAGAATGTGTGTGCTCTGGAAATGAAAGACGTCATTTCTACAGATGCTCATGGACAGACTCTGGATTCATTAGGAAATTTCTTCTGTCTTCAGTTGGTGATGCTCAGGGGGAAAAAATGTAACAGAATCAAAAAACAATTTCTCAGGGATGCCTGGGTGGCTCAGTCGTTAAGCATCTGCCTTTGGCTCAGGTCATAATCCCAGAGTCTCAGGATTGAGCCCCTCATTTGGCTCCCTGCCTGGCGGGAAGCCTGCCTCTCCCTCCCTCTCTCCCCCTGCTTGTTTTCCCTCTCTCTAGCTGTGTTTCTCTCTGTCAAATAAATAAATAAAATCTTTAAAAAAATTTTTTTTCTTAGGCATTTTTTTTCAGCTAGCAATAAGATCACCTTCCTCTAAGATAAATATAGGTTCATTTGAATATTAAGACTAATTTCAAACACCTGCAGACATCCTAAAGGAAAACTAATTATTTGGTTCACGATGTCACTGTTGAATCAGGCCAGATAGGTCTGTTCTGCATTTCACCGCCGCCTTGTCCAATGCAGAGCACCTTCCCAAAGGAAGTTCCTTCGTTCTGGCACTTCGGCCTCGAGTTTCCTCACACAGTTCACTGGGATGGAACCTCAATGTTTTGAGCTCTCATAGCTATTGACCAAATAGAACTGTCCGTGGGTTCTCTCCAGCGGGTCCTACTCGCCACCCAGGTCATGAATTTCTCTCACAAACCCTGCACCATATCTCAAGAGATACCTCTTTGTTGTGACTTTCTCCCCTTCCTGCTTCTTGAAACCGTACTTGGTATACTTAACATGGACACTTGACAGAAGGGAAATCTCTTGATGGGTTTGTGGAAGACAGAACCGAATGGAACAGAAATGGCATGCTTAGGGCAACTTTTCCCAGGAGCCACTTCTGCAGAGTGCTGACCACTTGGGCAATAAAGGGGAAGAAAGAGGGGCTTGGGATCCCACCCCCAACTCCCTGGCAGGAACAGTCAATCTGCCCCCTCCCTACTTCTTGTTCTCCACCAGAATTTTCCAAAGATGTTTCACTTAACAGGAAGCATTCATTACTGTGACCATTGAACAATGAGATAAAGAAGGGAAGTCGATATTTAGAAATCATTTTAACCATTTCCATACTTGAAAGTCAACAATGCCACAAGAAATACTTTAAGCAGATGTACTGAGCAGCACTCAAGTTGTGAACATAAGACGTTTCTGAATAAACGATAAAATTTTGAGCACGTTGTATCCCAATGAGTGTAAAAATGGGGGCAGGAGGAGCCACATATGGGAGCTGAATTACAAAATGCAGAGCTCTGTCCGCAGGAAAGGGCGGAAGTAGGAATCACTGATATTTGGCTTCCAAATCCACTCTTCACACTTTGTAACAGAATGGTTGCCCTGTCCTGAAACCCAAAGTCATTCAAGACCAGGTGCTGAAACGGAAAGCCCAGATTTGACACACAAAGGAAACTTGTGTCTTTATTTTCAACATTTAGTAGCAAAGGCCTCTGAGAATCACAGTGTCCCAGGCAGTCTGTGAGGAACACACATGAGCCATAGTGCAGGCCAAGGCAGTCTGCACGACTGCTTGAGGATTTTGCCAAATAGCTAAATACTGCTGGTGGAAAATGTGATCATAGCGTACTGGCATGTGGCTGCTGTGACTGCCATGGGAGGAGAGGAAGTGGAGAGGATAGGGCTGGTGGGGTCTGGGCAGCCCTGCAGGCCCCGCCCCACTGGGGTTGATAATGGAGACCCCCAAATGAAATGTTAACAGCCTACCCTGCCCCCAGTAGAGGCTCACATGAGTTAAATGAATTCTCTTTTATCTTTATTCCTAAGATTTTATTTATTTGAGAAAGAGAGAACACGAGAGGGTTGAAGGGCAGGGAGGGAAACAGACTCACGGGGCTTGATCTTGGGGCTTAATCCCAGGACTACTGGATCATGACCCCAGGTGAAGAGAGCTGCCTAACCGACTGAGCTAGCCAGGGACCCCAGATTCTCTTTTATCTTATACTGGGGAAGACAAAGTAAAAACCAAAACTTTCAGAATGATCCGAAAATAGAGGAAAAGTTTATGGGGTTTTGGTTTCCCCTCAAACAAATCTTTTTCTTCCTTCATTTTCCTTCAAAATAATTCTGCGCTTTATTCACAAAGAATTAAACATAACCTGAGATTCCAATGTATTATGTGGGGCAGGAAAGCTGGCCACTGAAGCAGAAAGCTCCACGTTGTTGCAATTATCTTTCTTTTGCGTCTCCCTCCCCAACCCTGCATGGGTTCCCCAGTGAAGGAGCAGAGCTGGAACATGGGGTAGAGCATCCAAGGAGAGAACTTAGCGACGCTCATGGTGAAAATGTGCCAATAGGAAAGGGCATCGGTGATAGAGCTCTGTAGACCCATTACTTACCTCTCACAAAAATACAGCTGCTTACTCTTGATTTTTATGCCACTGAAGTTGATAAAAATACTTTATTTAGATGTTAAATAGGTTTTTTTTCTTTTTTTAAGATTTTATTTATTTATTTATTTGACAGAGAGAAACGCAGTTAGAGAGGGAACACAAACAGGGGGAGTGAGAGGGGGAGAAGCAGGCCTCTTGCCGAGCAGGGAGCCCCATGTGGGGCTCGATCCTGGGTCTCCGGGATCATGACCTGAGCCGAAGGCAGTCGCCTAACAAACTGAGCCACCAAGGCGCCCCTAGATGTTAAATAGTTTTTTCCTCCAATTAGCTTTGGGGCTAAATCATGTTGTTTTTGCCCTCACAAGGCAATTGGGAAATTAAAGTGAAAATGTTATCTCCTGGGAAAGACTGTATATATAGTATGATTGGGCTTTCTCTCTCTCTCTCTCTCTCTCTCTCTCTCTCTCTCTCTCTTTTTCTCTTTGCATTTCAAAAGATGGAAAAACAGATGAGGTTTTAAAAATACACAATGATTCCTCGATTCCTGCTAAGTTTGAATAGAATTGGTTAAGATTAAAGTATTTGTTGATAAAGCATAGGACATGGATTCTTTCCTAATTAAAATCTCTTAAAAATTAATAAACATCAAATGTAGAGGTCTAGATGGATTCATGCACCAGGATGTAAACACAGGCATTATTATGTGTGGAGGCACAGAACTAGTTCCTTGCTGTTTCTTTGCCTGTTGACTCATCATTACTGCCTAGAAACGGGAGGCATCTACAACACATAATGACGTGGTAGGTAATGCTGTGCACAGACACCTACATTCAAAATACAAGTCACATCCTTGGGTTGTTAAAGCACGGAAAGGGAAGACAACTGTCTTGTTTCAAAAGGGCATTGACTTTTTCCGTGGTGTTTTGGGGGGCAGATTGAGCTTCGCAGAAGTTGCTAGTTAGGCTCTGAGTCTCAGCCTTGTAGGAAAGGTTGAATGGGGGTAGGTCTTACCAGAAATGACTGAAAGCAAGAGATAAATAGGAACCACAGACAAAAAGAAAGGCCAGAAGTAGTCCCTGGGATGAGAGCTGGGAATCAGGTTTGAGAAATTGACAAAAATTCCAAATAAGTGAGGCAAAGGATCAGGAACCAAGGAAGTTATGTGCAGATAAAAACTATAGTGTATTGTGTATTTTAAAAATGGAGTAAGAACAAAAGAGTTCAGGATATAGACTATAAATGGGACAGGGAAGCAATGGAAAGGAAGCAGCAGTAGAAAAGCTGTGCCTTCACATGACCATCGGTCTCAGAATGCTTCATGTTAAAAGTAAAGATTTAGGGGCACCTGGGTGGCTCAGCTGGTTAAGAATCAGATTCTTGGTTTTGGTTCAGGTCATGACCTCCTAAGTGACAAGATGGAGTTCTGCATTGTCTCCATGCTCAGCAGGGAGTCTGCTTAAAGTTTCTGTCTTTTTCCCCTCCCCCATCTCTTTCTCTCTCTCTCTCTCTCTCTCTCTCCCTCAAATAAAATAAATAAATATTTTTTACTAAATGAAGCTTTAACTGCCAAAAGAAATATAAGATGCTGTTTGCATAGGGATCCAGACTTGGGAGGGCCTCTTTTTTAAAAAAAAAAAAAGAAAAATTTATTTATTTGACAGAGAGAAACACAGCTAGAGAGGGAACACAAGCAAGGGGAGTGAGAGAGGGAGAGGCAGACTTCCCACCGAGCAGGGAGCCCAATGTGGGGCTCAGTCCCCGGACTCCAGGATGATGACCTGAGCTGAAGGCAGACGCTTAACGACTGAGCCACCCAGGCTCCCTGGAGGGGACCCTTGACAGAGAGGCAAGGCCTGCCCCATTTAACAAACCCTCACAATGAACGTATTTTTGTTTATTTTGGTTTTTAATGGTGGTTTATTTAGCTTCTGTAATTCTTTTAAACCCTAAAGAGAAAAGTGCAGATAAATTATTTACCCAAGTACACATAACCATCTTAATATTTTCTATTCTTTCTTCATGCCAGACTCGATCCACCAACACATTCTAAAAAACGAGCATGCAAACAAAGCCAAAATGACTTTAAATCCATTTAAAAACAATGTAGATCTTCCCTGAAGGGGTCTTGGAGAAAAGAGAAACCAATTGTATTGTATATCTGTGGAAAGCTAAATTTCTTAAAAATCCTCCTTGAACATTTCTTTTCCTCCAGGAATTCTACCCCATGAAGCAGTTTCTGCTTCCTTACCTCCCGCTTTACCTATATTTCCTCTCTTCTTACCCTCTTTGCCCTTTTCAATTTTGTCTCTCACCTCTTAGCTTCTGCTGCTAGCATCTTCTCTTCCGTAACACAATTTCTGCACCCAATCAAAAATGACTAAACACACAGTGAAGCAGGATTGGCCTTCTCAGCTGTTCCCATTCTCTCTACTTACCACCTGTCTCTTTAGCAGAACAAACTTCAGATACCCAATATGAGAAAGTGTTATTTTTCTTCAGAAAGCAGGAGAAGATAAGGATTTTAAATGCTTACAATTTATTTTTTCCCTTTCACATAAAGAATTCAAATCATTGCTTTGAGTTCTTTGATCAGCATGATGCAAATCTGAGTCAAGCATCTCAATTTAGATTCTGGCATGGAATAGAAAGAGGACTAGGTCCAGTTGGGATTGTTGGGCTTGAGTCCCAGCTCAGCCACTAAACTGATTGATGTGTACCTGGCAAGACTAGACAACTATGAGCTTTGTGCAACAGGAAGATATTGGCCTAGACGAAAGGAGCTCTATCGATGGCCAGTACTTGTGTAATTTGTCACAGATTGCAAAGCACTCGTCACAGTTATTATTATCTCATTAAATTTCCTCATGGTCTCTGAGGCATGGGGTCCCCATTTGACAGATGATAACCACAGGGATTAGGTAATTTGTCTAGGTCACACAGTCAGAAAGTTGACCACTTGTTGACCGGAGTTGTATCAGGACCATCGATATTTTGGTGCAGAAGCGTGAAATTTTGGCACTTGGGATTTGATGATGCAAATCTCCTCCAAGGATGTTTTATTTATCTATTGAGAAAGACACAAACACATTTGGTGTCAATGAGATCCAATAGGTTCAGGGACAACTAAGTATTTCTGTTATATTTTAACTCTTTATAAAAATTTATTTCTACCTCTTAATTACATCACTTAGCATAGGAGTCAACATTTCTGCAAATTCAATTCTCTAATCTTTTGAATAAGCTGACATTATACGGAGGACACTGCTATCAGAGAGCCGATGTGCTGGTTCAGTAATTTCCAATATGTGCAACTCACTGGAGAGCTTGTTAGAATGCAAATCACTAAGCCCTACCCCAGGCACTCAAGTGGTCTGGAGCTTGGGTCCAGGTGAAGTGGACAAATGGCCCATAGGCCACAAATGAGGAAACAGCTCTCTTGATATCCATAGCTACTGGGTTTTCTCGAAACAGTCGTAACATGCTATTTCTTTCAGGAAATGTTTTGCGTTTCAGCAGAAATACAAAATCTACCCCACAATCTCTCTGATATTGGCCTGCCATGGTGCTGAAAATCAGGCTTTCCATTTAAAACAGTTTTTCTTTTTTATCCCAATTTGACTTGACATTATTAAGCATTTATGTTATTGTGAAACTGTTTATGCAGGGGAAAAAAATCACTTGGGGTATGGGGAATTTAGGAGTCAGGACAGGAGAAGACATGACGAAGAACAACAACCAAAGAGGCACAGAAAGAGAAAAGAGAAAAACCAACAAGTGCAAATGTTACCTACAGCCAGGTCCTCAATCTGGGCACACATCCACCTTGGAAGATCTATAAAAGATGAATGTCTGTGTCCCATCTCCAGAGATTCTGATATAACTGGTCTGGGTGCAGCCCAACCATCAGGATCCTCATTAATTTTCCCAATGATTCAAATGTGCAGCCGAAGTTGAGAGTCACTGCTTTGTAGTTTTGCCCCTGTGAGCTCTGCCTAGCAAACTGCTGAGGTTTGTAGGCAAGTGAAAACCATCACTGGAGAATGCAACATCCAGGGAGCCCAGATGGGAGCAGAAAACTCTACCTTCTGTGTTGCTGCACATGTGGGGACACAGGAGGTATGGAATTTTTTTTTAAGGAACGGCATTTGCCTCGCACTTTGGTCTCTAATGGCATAGATGAACATTCAGTGGATCTAGACAACAGTGAGATGATTGCAAGCCCTTTGGTGTTTAGTGTGCATGTAAAAATTTATGGTTTATTGAAATGTGAACTAGCAAGGGTCTCCTAGTCTACAAATGGAGTTGTTAACAGCATGCGGACTGGCCACTTACAGTAAAGAATTCGGTTCTCTTTTCTCTGTGTGTTGAGGGAATTGGGTTCATGAGTTTTCGTGATTTCCACATACATAAAATCCCAGCCATAATGTTGCATTTCCATTAACTTAGTGGATTACAGTTGTGTGTTCTGGCATGACTTCCAGCAGCAGTCCCCATACTGCTGAAGTCTTGCTGTTTGACACTGACCTATAAAACATGTTATAACGATCTAAAATAAGGGAAAGAAATGAAAAAATAAAATCAGCCACAAAGGCATTTTGAAATGAGGTAAGATTTGGAAAGACTTTGGCACGTGCAGTGTTCTATAAAGTCAAGTCCAAGACTCAGGCTTCCTTTCATTTTGAAAAGATTTTTGCAAATAAAACAGTAATAGTTCTACGACAAAAGACTCAAGATTGTGAGTGCATAGCAAAAGCAGTCTTAGGGAAAGAATCCAGGATCGAGGGCATGCATGCTCATAGTTTACCTTGCACATCTCAGAGCCAGCCGGCAGTCACAGAAACCTTGAGACGGTGTCTTTGCCAAGCTCTGGGAGTTATATAAAAATGCCTAAGACAGTAATCGGGAACCATACCCCCACCTCCCAAAAAGCACCTAATTTCCACATGTTTGACCACCATTTAATGGCCAAAAATAAGATCATCACCATTCTTCTAAATAAGAAGCTTACACATGAAAAACTCAAAAATAAGATGAAAGTTCTAACCAACTGTCTCCTACCAAATCAGACCCCAGGGCCACCTGCAGAGAAGATGTCTATTTCAAGTCTGAAAACCATCCCCCATACTTGTACATCCTTTAAACTCTCTTTTCCACTTTTGAAGTGAAAAGCTGTACAGAGTCTTGGTTAAGAATCAGCTTTGAAGACAGGAAAAGCTGGTTGTGACTCCTAGCTCTATTATTCGCTGGCTGTGTGACCAGGTAGGCTGCTCACCTTCGCTGAGAATCAACTGGTTAATTTATGAAGTGGGGATAATAATATCTATCTACTTCACAGGATCGTTGTTAAGACCAAGTAGAACAATGAAGGGAGAGTGCCTAGTAAAGTGTGTGGTACAAAATAACTTCCCCATAATTCACAACTGCAGTGCTCAAGTTAACATGGCATTTCCTTAGACCTGGCATCTGCTGGATGTTGGACATAGAGGACAAAGAAAATTAAAAATGACTTGCAAATACTGTGCTTAATCGCTCTATCTCCTCATCCTACTTTATATCATTGTCTTCATTACCAGGATACTCTTTTGGACTTTTACCCAAAAGTTTAAGACTGAATTTTCTGATACTGGTCACTTTCTGCATTTTACTAGCAACCAAAGCACCTTTTCTTAGTCCTTACCAAGAGAAATAACAAAGAAAGAGGGAGGGGCACCTGGATGGCCCAGTTGTTAAGCATCTGCCTTCGGCTCAGGCCATCAGACTCCCAGATCTAGTCCCACATCAGGCTCTCTGCTCAACAGGAAGCCTGCTCCTCCCTCTCTCACTCCCTCTGTTTTTGTTCCCTCTCTAGCTATGTTTCTCTCTGTCAAATAAATTAAAAAAAAAATTTTTTTTAATTACAAAAAAGAAAGAGGGAGAGGGGAAGAAAAGGAAAGAAAAAAGAGATAGAGAGAAAAAAACTGGGGTACGCTTTAGTGAAGTGAGATTCTTATAAATGCAAAGCCCCTGAGACTGGGCTAGAAGGTGAAGTTTGAATGGTAGGTGGCAGGGCAGCCATGTTTTTTCCAGCTTCCACCACCTCGCACTTAACATGTGATCAATAAATACTTATGGAAATGAATAAATGAATGAACTCTGCTCTGTTCTGTCCTTACAAATATTGGCGTGAACTAATGATGACACATTCTTCCCTGAATAGTCCAATTCCTGTGGAAGTCATTAATATTTATTCTGAGAACACTGGCTTCATGGTGTCTGAAATATTCAGCACTTCCTAAATAGTTTACCCATGCATAATACCATCGCCAGTGTGCTAGCTATAAACTTCATTATGAATAGAGTGGACAATTGGGAGCATTTTTTGGCCTTCCAGCATGTAGGCCTCCTTCCCAATATTTGGGAAATCTTCTATTGTAGGGGTCTTCATTGGAAGTGGAGTACCACCTCCCAGAAGCCCTGAATACCCTTATTGTTCCATACTCCTCACAACTGGAAGGGACCTAAACTCAGCTCCACAGATGATCACTGTGAGGCCCTAGAGTCTGGGAGTGAATACGATACAAGGAGCAGAGACAGCCAACAATGCCTTCCAGAGACAAGGAAAGTGATTGCCTCTGATCTCCAACCTCTGGAGAGATACCAGGGTCAAGATTCCCATGATGCAGCCAAGTGTCCATCATTTTTGCTGTATCTATGTTCCTCATATGTGTTCTTGCCTGAATTGTCACGTGCTCCTGCTAGTCTCCTTAGGGGTCCACCTATTTTCTAAACCTGGTTCTTCAGATTTTCAGTTTGGTCTGTAATCTACTAGGTATGGCTCCAGTAAATTCCTTTTCTGCTTAAGTTAACCAAAGTTGGTTTGTATTGCTTTCAACCAAACTGACAGAGTAATACCAGGCTGCATTTTCTGTCCATTTTTATCACGCCTCTAATGCCTCGCATGGCAGGTGCTCAATAAATATCTTTGTTGAATGAATGAAGAGAATGCAATAATTAGAATTAAAAATGCAATAGATGAGCTTGAGACAGGACTGGACGTGCAAAAGACAAGAAGGCAGCTGAGCAGAAAATGTCCAGGCCAAAGCAGCAAAGAAATCTAAGTTTGTGGTTAAATCCCCCATGAAACCTACAATCTAGTCAAGAAATGGAGACTGGAGACTGACATCCAAGAAACATTTGCAGACAACAAGACATAATTGTATATAAATAAGGGGTAAATGGGGGAAAATGATGGAAGAATGTACGTATTGTGTATGTTTGACATTCCGCCTTTGGTGTTTGTCTGTCAAATTATTCCTCATTTGCCAAGCATAAAGATGTGCGTAGGAAGCAATCCAGAACAGAATATCCATGTTCTCTTTGTATTAGCTTTGCCTGATGTCAGCTGAAGGATTCATTCTCTGGGATCTGTATATTGACAGAGCCATAATACCAGGTCTGTCTGCTGGGTTTGGTTCAGAAATAGCTATTGTGCCCTCTAATTAGAGAAGACAAGGAACAAGAAACTCTGCTCAGTGACAACCCTCATCCCAGTCAACGTCTGATGAAGTTTCTGAGTCACACAGATGACTCCTCTGTCCCTCTGTGCATAGGCAAAGCACACTCAAGATCATTTAAGGAGGATTTAACAGAGGGACTATTTTCAAAAAATGTAGGAAAGTCAGAAAGAGAATGAAGTCTCCTGGGACCATTACCTGTTCTAGCCCCAAGGGGACAAGAGGAAAAAATAACTACCTCAAACTGCAAGGAAAAAGTCATAAAGAAGTGGCCATCTAGGAAAAATTATGACCTTGATTCAAGGGCATCAGTCTTCCCTTGAGAACTCTGCTGAAAATAAACACCCTGGTCTCGCTCTTTTCCCTAACTCATTGAATAAAGTTAACCAGAAGCCACCAGGCAAGAAAGGCTCATCAAATTCTCTTTAGATCTTTAGATCAGCCTCCATCCAGAAGCAGAGAACAAGGTGGAGGAGAGCAGGGAATTAATTGGAGGGAAAAAGGAGCATTATCTAGCAGACCATAGAACAGCAGTTTTCAGGGGCACCTGGGTGGCTCAGTTGGTTAGGCGACTGCCTTCAGCTCAGGTTATGGTCCTGGAGACCCGGGATCGAGCCCCGCATCAGGCTGCCTGCTCGGCGGGAAGCCTGCTTCTCCCTCTCTCACTCTCCCTGCTTGTTTCCTCTCTCGCTGTGTTTCTCTCTGTCAAATAAATAAATAAAATCTTTTTTTTTAAAAAAAAGAACAGTGGTTTTCAGAGTGGTCCACCCTCATCTGATTTGAGAGATCGTGAAGATTTCCTGAGGGGGTCTGTGGCAAGGAGAAAGGAGAGCTTTAAGACCAGCAAGTTCTAAATCCTTAAGTTGCATTCATAGTCTTTCCTAACATTGATCTGCCTACAAATGTGCCTCTGGTTGAGACTACTTTTTTCCAACCTCCCTTTTACAGGTTCCCTTATTAATCTTTAACAAACAGTTGGATCTTACCCACCTAGAAAGAAAAACATACCTCTTATCCATTTGGATGTATCCAATGAAATATGAAATATGAAAAACCTTTGAAGTGACAGACTAAGGTACAAATTGAAACATCAATATCTATAAACTCTCTTTCATCAAAGCGTATAATGTATTTACTTTAATGCAATCAACTGTATACCAACAAATTTGCCATGGTTATTCAAACAAGAAGGAAATGTTTTTTAACATCAAGAGCAATAATTCTCAACAGTGACTTCACATTACAACTGCTTGGGAAGACTGAAGGTATCATAATGCCTAAACAGCACCAAAGACCAATTAAATAGGAATCCCTAGGGGTAGGACCTCCACATGAGCAATTTTTAAAGCCCTCCAGGTAATTCCAAATGCAGACAAATGTGGGAACCATTCAGTTACGGACTTACAGAACTGGAAACCATCGGGTCATAGGAAATGAAATTTTTAAAAATTCATGTGTCTGTTCTGATTTAGAAAGATCTTGTACAATGATCAATAGACAATTAGGTCCAAAATTATATTACATAAAATATATTACATAGAGATCCTATGTACTACATAGGAAAGAACTGTAATTATGTTACAAAGGTGAGAGCTGACATTCTTTGAAACAAATTTCAAATGGAGGCACTTGCTGAATCTAACTTTGGATAAGATGCTGAAGGTCAAGGAGAGTTTCAGGGTGAAGAGGCACTAAAGCCCGCAGACCTTTTAGGTAATTCTATGGGCTTGAAAGACAACAATTATGGCTTATGATGCCTAGGACAGGAGGGCCAAGAATTTAAAGAAAGAAAATACAAAGGAATAAAACCCAACCCTTAGTGTTATCCCCCATCAAGAAATTTGCCTGTCTCCAAAGAAACCTCTCCTCCTCAGGACCACCTTTTCTTTGAAACCATGGAACTTGACTGACCTAGCCCATTTCTCAACTCCTCAGTTTTCATTGCTCCCTTTTGTCATCTAGCCCTAGAAAAGGGGGAGCTCCTTCAGGAACTGTACTGGGAATGTCTCTCAGTGCTGCTCATCCCCTCCTTCCTTCCCGCAGTGTAGGCTTACCCAAGTGAACCGCAAATAGGAGACCTGAGGCCCAGTGAGGACCCCAGGTAGTATCTCTTGACCTCTAAGACGTTTATTTAGCCCCTCCACAGGATAACGTTCATGTGGTGTTTTATGTGTGTACGGGTTTAGAATGAATCTAGAATTCTTTTCAATTTGAAGGTCCCCAAGGGCAGAGGCTATGCGTATTCAACTAACCCCCTGCTCTCTGGTGCTGTTGATGTTGGTATTTGAAACCTTCCTCTTTCTTACCATTTTGAGTCTCACGATAAGATCCCAAGTGGCCCTCTTTCCCCTGATGATTCCAGTTTTCACCAACAAGTAAGTCTCCAGATATAATGGCGATCCATGTGAAACCAGTCAGAAAGAAACCGTGCTTCTCAGGCAGTGTGTGAATCAGCAGCCACAAGTTTGCATTTTGGAAATAGTTTTGGTGGTTGGGGAAATTATCCTGAGCTCGTTGGGACTGTTATCTCTGAGTGGAAAGAAGGAGTCATTTGAGTGTGAGGTGGGGCAGAGTGAAATCAGTGGAGAAGAGGTAGCAATTAGGATAGCTCAGCAGCAGCATGGGAAAGGTTAGAAACAAATATTCTGCTGAAACTGAACATGACTGAGAGCCAGAGAATTCCTGGCAAACCACATAAGCCAAACCTTTCATTTCACAGATAAGCAGCCCAGAGAGGTCGTTAGGCAGTTACACGAGGAAGTCCATGGCTGAACCACACCAGGACTCCCGGGTTCCATTTTCAAGCCCACACTACCTCAGATGCTTTCAGAACACACTCTGCTCAGTGTTGACATGATGCGCTTCACCATTTGGACTTTGTGACTCCTAGGATTCTTTAAAATCATGATCAACTGACAATTTAGCAACACTTTTCCAGAAAGTCAAAGAGGGCAACAACGTTTCAAGAGCTAAGTTGTCCACATTGTATGTACATTTTTTTTTTCTTCAGAGTCTTACATCAAGCTGGAGATGGTAGATGTGTTGACTCAGCCATCTTCCGAGCCTGTAGTTCCTTGACTTCATCCTCTCTTCCTCCACATCAGTCCCCTCCGAGGCTCACTGTCCAGATATTGTCACTACCAGGACCGGGATCTCAGGACAATTCCACTCACTAATTTCTGTCTCCAGTTCTTCCATTTCTCACTCTAGTTATGTCTGTCCTGTGAAATTTCCCATCCCACCAGGCCTCCCTCCCCTCCCCCAACATCTCTTGGCTTCCATTTTCTCACCCAGCTTGGAACCCCAGCCAGTAATTCCAACCACAACCTCGCAACATCTTTGAGTCCCTCACTCCCGTGATCTCCGTGCATTGGGTCTAGTAATTCATTCCCTTTACTCAACCCCATCACAACCACCTCCTGTGTTCTGAAACGCTGAGTTCAGAGGAAGAAGACCACACAGTGGTAAGAATTAGCCACCGGTGTGTATTTATCACTGATGCCCTCACTTGGGCCCTCATTACAGCCCATTAATCTTTTCATTCTCAGCCTTGCTTACATCACTCATGGCAGTGAGATCAGAGTTTTTAAGCCAGCTCCTTCACTCTACTTGCGTGACTCCCAAAGGGGACCTCACTTCCTACACTGAAAAAGGACTCATTGATAGTGAACTCCTTCAACTTCCACTTTCCCACCCCCAAATACACGGATCTCACTTAGTCTCACCTTCCTTAACCTTCTCTCAAAATATACGGAGCTAGTTGGAGACAAATGTTGGTGCTTTCTCCCTGCTGTCCACATCTTCTTCCCAACTTTTTTTTTTTAAAGATTTTATTTATTTGACAGAGAGAAACACAGCCAGAGAGGGAACACAAGCAGGGGGAGTGAGAGAGGGAGAAGCAGGCGTCCTGCCGAGCAGGGAGCCCGATGTGGGGCTCGATCCCAGGTCTCCAGGATCATGACCTGAGCCGAAGGCAGTCAAAAGTCGCTCAACCAACTGAGCCACCCAGGCGCTCCTCTTCTTCCCAACTTATTGCATGGAGACATTAGACATAATTTTTTCGGGGCACCTGGGTGGCTCGGTCATTAGGCGTCGCCTTCGGCTCAGGTCATGATCCCAGGGTCTGGGATCAAGCCTCTCATTAGGTTCCCTGCTCAGCGGGAGGACTGCTTCTCCCCCTCCCACTCCCTCTGCTTGTGTTCCCTCTCTCACTGTGTCTTTCTCTTCTCTGTCAAATAAATAAATAAAATCTTAAAGAAAAAAAGGCAATAACTGTCTCACTAAACCTTCCTCTTTCTCACTTTTTACTTGCTAATTGAATGTCGCAGCCTATTTTCCTTTAACTTACACACACACACACACACACACACACACACTCAGATGCACACAAAAACACACATACACACACGTGAGTTTAAGAAGTCTATGTAAGTCAGGGAAATTAATGTCTTTATTATGGATCACTGTTATAGAGCTCAGGGAAAAATATATGTTGGTGCATGTTAAGTTTATGCATTGGATTTCTACACAGTCTTTAAGTGGACAACTGCTCCCAGTTCCCGTAGTAATGCAGTACTCATTCGCGGCCATTCACAGCACATAGTTCCTCCTGACATTATCTGATGGGGACTTTTCCGAAATCCCAATCTTTTTATTTCTAAAACTTCTAAATCAATAGGCTAGCTTCAGGATTACTTTATAAGGCACTTCTGATTCCTAGGACCTCCAGGTGTGTTTCTCAGAATTCTTTTTTAACTAAGTTGCAATTGCACACATGAAATCCCTCCCCAAACACCATTTCCACTGGGAGAAATTACTTAACCATTGGCACATCAGAAAAAATAGACACTGTGATGGCCCAGAATCCTGGCAGAAAACACGCTCTGCATTTCTTTGAGAGAAACCACAAAGGGAGGACATCCCCTAAAATCAAAATATTTGTCCTTTCTTCTCAAATAAACCTGTGTTCCTTTGAGCCCATCTTGACTTGTATCTGGGTTCCATCTACAGTGCCATTGAACAAAAGCCCCACAGTTTTAGGTGAAGGAGAGTCTATGTCCTTTGGCTAAAATTCAGTATTTTCAGTTTGGATGTTTACAAACCCCAGGCTTATGGCCATTGCGATGTTCTGTCTTCCATAAATTTAGAGAAGACGTACATTCAGACTTTCTAACGTGTCCCTTGATAGTTCATTCTGACCCTGGAGGCCTTTAAGCCACAGAGAGGGATGGAATGGAGAGAATAAAAGCATTTGTTATTATGTTTTATCGTGACTTGTTCATAACCTACTTATTACACTTGGCACATGACAAGGAGTCCACAGCTGTACCTCTTTCCTGAATTTATTTGGAGCTAATAGATGATGGTCCCTGAGCCAGGCGGGGCTGGCTCCCTGTGAATAGTGCCTTTTTGCAAAGCTCTTTTGCTCTGTGTCTAAAATAACTTCGCATAACTCATTATTTTTCTTTATTGAGTCTAAATAAAGATGCATGTCATCTGATAGTTGATGAAGTAATGCACACATGCTCTTAATATGGCAAGCAACACACAGGGCTTGCAGCCACGGAGACGTGCAAATCTCTTGCCTTTCCTCCCTCGCTTTTTCTCAGAAAATAATAAAGAATAGGGAAACTTATCTTGCGTAGGACTTAACAGGAAGCTCTAAGAGTCTGGGGTAGGGCTTAAGGAGTTTTTTTGCATGTCTATATGTTTCATCTTTTAAAATTGCCACAAGGTGAAAACTGGGGAAAGTTCAACAGATTTATGGGTATTTAGTACCTGGAGCATTTTGAAGATTCCAAAAAAAGAACAGGAAGCTCTCCTCTTGCACTTACAGCCACGGTTTCCACTGGTGTCGCTGCAGCCCTGAGCACCTCAATATACCAGACCCCCAAACAATAAACGCGGTAAATTGAATGTGGCTCCAGTGGTTTGGGATCTCGACCAAGAAGTTATCTTTATTAATGAGTTCAGGGAAAAGGTCTCAATTTTACAGTGCTGATTCCCTAACAATAACGACACTGAACAAAAATGCACCCAAGAAACCTGTGACTTTGGCAGCCAGGGTTACCCACCCCCCGCCCCCGGTGTGCTTGGTTCGGTTAGGATTTGACACCCCACAACTTGCCCGCTCCCCATTTTCTCATGCTGCCTCTCTTTGCTCTCTCTGACATTTTCTTGGCTTTGACTGAAATTTTGACACATAAATCCCAGTTGTCAAATGATATTGTAAAACAAGTATCCGAGTGTCAGCACACGGCTCCATGGTCTGGGGACTAGAGGAGAGAAGGAGGAACACCTCTTGGCGGCTTTCATCTGCCTCCAGCCATCTGCAAGTAATTTGAAACCAGTTTCCAATGCAGCCAGGTTATTTGGCCTGGCAACACAGACCCAGCAAAAAGAAAGGGCCAGAATCATCAGAACCTGTTAACTCTATGAGGAGGAGATAAAAACATGTCTTTCTAAAACCCATCTCAGACCAATCCATTAGCATTTAGTCAGATGGTCCGAAATCTCTTTTTAGTTACAAGTCCCACCAAGCAGCTCTGGCCCGTTCCAATCTTAGATTTGCCAAAAACCCCCTCGGCTCTTGGCCTCACGCTCTGGACTTGAAAACAGCTGGGACCCTGCCACAATTTCTGTGATCCTTCTTGGAGTCTGAATCTGGGATGCTTCCCCATCACTTTGGGATAAGACAGAGACTCAGAGTCAAGATGCGGAAAGTCTCTTATAAAGAAGCAGGTACTCTCTTTGGCCAAATCCATTAAATGTCTGTGGTTCTACTTTATTCTTAGCAGACTTACAGGGATTTCTGTGGAGATTTTGGTGTGGTCTGTGAGAATGGTAGAAAGTTGACGCAGAACGATGAAGTGAAAATCGAGGAAGACAGATCTCAGAAGAGGGAGGGCCTGACTGCTAGAAAATCTGAGTCAATCCCACGTTCCTACTCAGACAAAGTCAACCTCCCTGGATGTGTTTCCTCAGCTGCAAATGGGAACACTAATTAATAGATATATCACAGAATGGTTCCATTTAATCTGGCCATTTAGCTCAACCACTCAGCAAATGTTAGTATTGATTACCTTCTCCCCATCAAGTGTATGAGCCTACCATCAAAGATGGTTTTACTGGGAGGCTGAAGAAGGTTAAGTTTCCGGGTCTGTCACTTGCACCTTCTTTCAACTAAAATGGGGCCCCAGCAGTGCCGCTGGATATCCACATACTTAAAATACTTGAAATAGTAAAATATAGCTATAGTAATGAACTGATTTTTGAAGGTCAGTGCTTCAGAAAGAATTGAAGGTCAGGTCTTGGGCAATGAACTTTGAAAGAATCAGAAACCTACAGCCCTTATGCAAAACAGACTTGATAAGGAGCTTTTTCCAAATCTGACAAGAATCCTCAATATTTATATAACAATGTCATTAACAAGTTGGGAAGCTGGAAGCATGTTATTCAATAATGATAAAACAAATTTTGAGCATCCACACTCAAAGGAAATATGCTGAAGAAAGTAATTATTTTTCATTTCTCTCCATAAAAAATATCACTAAATCACTGTTGCAGGAAGAGGTGAAGGAAAAGTATGCAGACAAAAAGGTAGGGAAAAAAGTATTTTGGAGGTGTGTTACAAAATCAATTCATTAAGATACATAAAAAATTTGGAATTTGTCATATGATAATGATGGTGTTTTCAAATGTTGTAATTTGCTGTGATCTCCCATCTTATTATAAAATAATATTCAAGGGGCGCCTGGGAGGCTCAGTCATTAAGCATCTTCCTTCAGCTCAGGTCATGATCACAGAGTCCCAGGATCAAGACCCGCATCGGGCTCCCTGCTCGGCGGGAAGCCTGCTTCTCCCTTTCTCAATCCCCCTGCTTGTGTTCTCTCTCTCAATGGTCTCTCCATCATATAAATAAATAAAATATTTAAAATAAATAAACAAGTAAACAAATAAACAAACAAACAAATAAATAATATTCACTTCGATATTCGATCTTTTCATAATTTTTATGACTTTTCTCAAAGAGAACCCTTCAAATTATACAAGCTACAGGTCCCAGGAAATCCGGATTGACCTGTGTGGCAAGGAACAGACTACACGTTCCTGGGACTAAAGGCAGGCTGGGCCAGGCCACCTTACTGTGGCCACTTTGTCCTTCCTTCCCTGCTTTTGGTCCCGATTTCCACTTCCAGATCAGCCCTCCTCAACTCCAGTGCCCCTCCAGGAAGGCCCAGAAGCCAGCCAGTTACCTGCACGCTGCCCGCCTCTTCCCTGGCTCTACCCCCATCAATATTCACCTGTGCCAACGCACGCTCTAGGTGAGGACTACAAGGCTGTTCACAGCTTACTGTGGGACAAGAAATTACCTGAATGAATACTAGACGAAATAAATGAACCATGCAATCTCACCACTAGTGAGTTTCCCAAGACCTCTGAAGAAGCACCTCGAAGAGTTAGAACACCAAGAAGAACCTGGGTTTGCCGACAGTGGCCAGGAGATACTTTCTGCCTCTCTCGGCGATGGAGGTTGCTTTTCTAGCTTGCTAGTGGTTAGCAGGGCAAGACTCCAAGATAACCTCTCACACTGCAGCAGGTGCGGAAGCATATCTAAACACAACTGCCTGCTTTGTTTCTATGCTTTAGACCTTTTCACAAACTGTTTCCAACATGTTTGATTAATGCAGTCATCCCAGAGAACAAACTTAAGGGCTTTGGTTTGCAAAATGGTGTATACTTCCCACTCTCCTCTGACCCACAGCATGACAATCACACCTGCCCACATTTCCTGCTACCAAACCTTCCCCTTAGCTGCCCCAGCCCGAGTCAGTGGTGTCCCCATCACTCACCACCAGGACCACATACACCTGCCTGATTCGGTCACCAGTCACCTTTCCAACCTCATTCTTGTACACAGTGAGGTCCACATACATCAGTGGTCCCCCAGCCTGGCTGATGAGAGGCAAAGTCACAGGAAAGCCTGTGACGAGTAAGGCTCCTAGCCTTCAGACATGCTGAGTTGTAATTTGGGGAATGTGGGAATGTGGGGCTGAGAATATTTGGCATGTCCCCAGATAATGACAATGATTTATTCCTCATTCTCAGATATACTTTCCACTCTAGCTACTGGCTAGTCTCCCTTGTGTCATTTTACTAGCTTCACTATTTAATTGTCCTTCTTCCATAAAGCCTCGATCTGTCATCCTACCTGAAGCATACTCCACTCCTCCATGTTCAAGGACCAGAACAGTCTCCATCAGGCCCCCATCATTTTTTTTTTTCATTTTGACAATACCAACCTGCAGATCAGCACCCATTCTCAGCCTATGTAGACCATCTTCCACACAGCAAGCAAACTGATCTTGGCAAAATCCAAATCCAAATTATACCACTTAGAGTCTGTCCCAAACCTTGCACTTTGCAGCCTTTCCTTGTGTCTCAATCTCCTTTGGCACATCTTCCATCTCAGTCACTCTGAACTCCTCCAACCTGCCCCTCCTCAGTTCTTGGAGTGTTCCATGGTATTTCCCCTGCCCCATGACCTTTGCATATGCTGTTCTCCTAATGTTTATTGACCAGTCAGAGATGAAGCATATTCTGAAAGGTACTAAAGCTCAGGCAACCAAAAAATGAGCAAAAAGCCTTCAGAGCATATTTCAAAGTTCAACAGAAAATACAAAAATAATTATCATAGGAAAAGATCACAATTTTACTGGTCTTCCTAGATTCTTTGAAATTTCAGTTTAGTTAGGTATTTATTTTTAAACACATGCAGCAGGGAGGGCACCATCATTTGTTTTGGCTTCCACTCCCAGAGTCTCTCACTCAGTAGGTCTGGGATGCACCTGAGAATCCATTGTTACCATGGATAACAATTTTCCAGGTGCCGTTGGTGCTGCTAGCATCGATCATCCAGGATTTACAATGCTGAGTACACAACAGACTCTGTACAATTTGATAAGCCCTTAAAAATACAGTTGCCTGGGCTTAACCATGACAAATTAAATAGGACTCTCTGGGGCCAGGGGTGGGAATCTTTATGTTAAGCTTCCCAGAGGATTTTATTATGCAGCCAGTGTGAAAATACACTTGTTTAGGAATCACAGTTTGAAGCCACAATCTCTGCCCCTCCCCATCCCAGAATATTTCCCGCCCTTAGCTAGTTAACTTTAATCCTATCCTTTTTCCCCACAAAGATTTATTTATTTGAGAGAAAGAGAGAGTACACACAAGGGGAAGGGGGCTAGAGAGGAGCAGAGGGAGAGAGAGAGAATCTCAGGCAGGGTCTGACTCAGCCAGGAGACCCACAGGGAGCTCCATCTCACCTCCCTGAAATCATGACCTGAGTTGACACCAAGAGTTGGCTGTTTAACCGACTGTACCACCCAGGCACTCCTTTACCTATCCTCTAGATGCAACTTGCATCACTTCCTTTTTTATGTTTCCTAACATATCCATGTCTCTTTCCTTCCGAGGCTATCTCAGACTATAACAGTAGGTCATTGATAGGATAACTTCTGCACTGTCTATTTCTTGCTTGCAAATCTCTAAGATCCATGTGTCTGGGCTTGTCATTGAAACTCTGGAGTCTAACGGAGTGCGTAGCACATCACAGTTGCTCAATGAATAGTTGTGCAATGAACCAACTACAAACTACAGAGTTGTTACTTACTTCTTTTGCATATTGTGAGACCAATGCCAAGGAACATCAGAAAGAGCTTCCTGACTTTGCTGGCATCTCAGTAGTTAGGAAAGAGCTCCCTCTCAAGCCACAGTGCCACAAACAAGCAAATGTGTAAGGTTCAGAGGCTGGAACCAGTGGTCACTTCCTGCAGAGGAGAAGAGAAAACTCTATCCACGGGCTCAAGCAAAACCAAGCAAGATCCCTTTCTTCTATGACTTGGTGACAGAAAGCAACGTCATCCACGAGAAACCAAAAGCCCAGAACTGCCTGTGTGTGAATGAGGAGCCTGAGCTGAAGTGATTTGTGCAGTCCTATAGCACCAAGCCAAAATGCTTCATCCACAGGGGCAGGACAGGGGGTACAGAGGGAGATAACCTACTGAAGACACATTAGCAGTTAAAAAAAAAATCTGGGGCACCTGGGAGGTTCAATCAATTAAGCACTGCCTTCAGCTCAGGTCATGGTCTTAGGTTTGAGCCCTGAGTTGGGCCACCTGCTCAGCGGGGAGTCTGCTTCCCCCTCTGTCTCTGCCCCTCCCCCCCAGCTTGGGCATGCACACTGTCTCTTTCTCTCAAATAAAATCTTAAAAAAAGAAAAAAACTAGGTTGAGAGACTTAATGCAAAAGGACAAGCAATACCAAAGGCTAGGAGAACAGATCAAATAAGTATTGTTGAAATAAATATGTGGAAGAATGATTAAAGATATAAATGAAAAATAAAAACCTGAGAAAAAGCAATAAGATGTGAATAAAAAGATATAGTGAAGAGACTTTAGTGTTGAGTGCATCACAGGAGCTGCCTTGGTAAACCAGGAAGGCCTCAAAACATTGCAAGTATGCCTCCACACCCCCACGGGGGCAGAGGACTGAGTAGAGAAGGGGACGGTCCTAAAAGGAGGCTTGAGCAAGGAAAGAAGAAAAGGAGCCTCTCTGCAGGGACAGAGGTGCTCAGAGACTTATGAAGGCCTGTCTCCCCAACAGATGTGCTGGAGCATATTAGGGAGACCAGGCTAAGCGGTCTTTATCCGCTTACCTCAGGGAAAGAAGAATGCCGTGCCAGGGGGAAAGGAAATTGACATCAACTGAGGATTTACTCAAAGAGGTTGACTCTAAATCAGAAGCAACTAACTTACCTGCAATTGACAAGCTCTTTATCTGCCATCAAGGGGAATGGGGCCCGAGGTAACAGAAATAAAGAAAGGTACTAAGCTATCACGCCAAATTTTGCTTTTCCTAACTCTGAAAGCCTGACCCTAAGTGGGTCTTTGCTGTTTTGTAGTGAGAGGAATCCTCCTATCACATAAATAATTCCACTCTTGGATTTGTCTCCTTGCAGGTAAGATACTGGTACTTATTTTAAACATTGTGGTTCATGATTTAAAGGGCAGTCCTCTTCCAAGGACAGAAGTACACATCTCTACAAAAAGGGTTTCTCATTCGTAGCCCACATTCCCCCATTTGTTGGATGTGGAGGGTATGTACGACCTGCATTCTGTTATGGACGCAGCAGCTCAGACTCCCGCAGGAGCACTTTCACTATAGACCAACACACTGGTGTCCTGATTATATAGCCAGTCGCACACTCCAGTGAATGCCAGGCTGTCTTTAAGAGACTGAGTTCTATTCTCTCTCTCTCTCTGTGTTGAGCAATCAAGGTCATCAGAGCCTGCGAAGCTGAAGGTCAAATTTTGGACAGAGAATATTCACACTGAAGAGTCCAGGGGACATGTTATCCATGTTCTATCCATTGGAGGCCAGCATCATATACAGATGTTAGCCCCTAGTCTCTCAGAAGAGAGAGATTCCAGCCCTATTCTGATACGGATTTCATCAGAAAAATCCCCACCATCTATAAGAGGCAAAAGAGACACATACAAAATATAAACTACTATAGAGTAAACTTAGCAAGAATGTGCAAAATACTTATGAGAACCTTAAACTATGTCTGAATGACATACAAGTAGATTTGAACAAATAAAGAGATATACCTTGTTCTTGGATAGGATGTGTTAGCATCATTAAAATGCCATTTCTGTCCAAGTGAATGTATAAACATACAGTGATAAAAATACCATATGGGGGTTTTTCCCCCTAAAGAATGATAAGTTGATTCTAAAGTTCTTATAGGAAATAAACATATAAGAATTGGCCAGGGTAGTCCTGAAGTGGGTCAGCAACTACTGTGAAAAACTCTCAAAGCCCTCTTCCTGCTTGGCGTTCTTCTCTCAAAAGCCTTAAGGCCCCAGAACAGAGCTAAAGACACATTGGTGCTGAGGAAGAGAGAAAAGGGGGAAATCCTCTCATCCTGTCAGAGTGGCAACAAATAGTCCTGAGCCCCAGGTGCTCTATCAACAGTATAGTAGTCTTCTCTGGGGCAGGAGGGAGGGGGGGCGGCGGGTCTAAGATACTCTCACAGACGAGGCCTGACAAGGTGGTGTTTCACTGACTACCACAGGGAGGAAAGGTGGAAAACTCCACAGGCACACAGGGTTGACCAAGACTGAGGCTGGACCAAGATGACAGAGAATACCCCTGGCACTCAACTCCAGCCTACTAAGGAATGAATAACAAGAAAGATCTATCTCTCAGTGAGTAGAGTCATGGGGCTGGAGCGGGGGATGGGGGTGAGGAGCGAGACCATGTAAAGAGATCCCCTTTTTGGTACAGGTCTGAAAACTGAGGCTGAAGGAAAATATTGAGAAAAAGATTCCATCAGTCCAATCTGCGCCCTAAGCGCAAAGCATTACAACTGGAAATTGAAGGCAAGAAAAACAATAGAAAACTCAAACCTAGCTCAAGTCCTAACTAAATGGACTCAATGAGAGGAGGTACACCTATTTCTAGGCACATATTCTGTTTATTTTAGTGTCTTGGCACTCAATACAAAATTATGAGGTCCACAAAAAAGCAAGGGAGGCGGAAAAAAACCCAAAAACAAAACACATCCTCGAGAGACAAAGTAATCAACATAAGCACACTCAGAGATGACCTGGATTTTGGAATTATATAAACTTTAAATAACTATGACATATGTAAAAAGGTCTAGTGAAAAAGATATACCACACGTACAAACAGATGGTAAATTTCAGCAGAGAGATAAAAACCAAAAAAAGGACTCAAGTAGAAATGTTATAAATAAATACCTGGCATTGAAGGTAAATATACACTGAGATGAAGAATTCTGTTGATGGGACCATCAGTAGGCTTGAATTAGCTGAGGAAACGACCAGTGAAGTTGGAGATCATTTAATAGAAATTACTCAAAATGAAACATAGGCTAGGATATTATAAGAAAAAAAACTATACTTCATAAACATAGGCACAAAACTCCTCACCAAATTATCAGAAAGTCAAACCGAATAATATATAAAAGGATAAGACATCATGACTAAGTAGGGATTTATCACAGAAATTCAAGGTTGGTTTGACATTTCAAAATCAAATAATGTATTTCATGTTATCAACAAGATTTTTAAAAAGACAATAGGATTATCTCAATAGATGCAGAGAAAGCTTTTGAGAAGATTCAAAATCCATTCATAATAAAATTCTAAGACAACTAGAGATTAAAGGTAACTTCCCAACCTGATAAAGAACATCTATGAGAAATGTATGGTTGACATCATATTTCCCAGTGAAAGACTTGATGTTCTCCACCTTAAGATAAGGACCAGGGCAAGAATATACTCTCTCATGTCTTCTACTTCACATCACTCTGTTAGGCCTACCCAGTCATATAAGAAAAGAAAAAGAAATAAAGAACATACAGATTTTAATTTTTTCTTTTTTAAAGATTTATTTATTTATTTGAGAGAGAGACAGCACAAGTAGGCAATAGCAGAAAGAGGGAGAGGGAGAAGCAGGCTTTCTGCTGAGCAGGGAGCCTGATATGGGGCTCGATCCCAGGACCCTGGAATCACGACCTGAGCCAAAGGCAGCTGTTTAACCAACTGAGCCACTCAGGCACGCCGAACATACAGATTTTAAAGTAATAAACTGAATACCACCACCAGGCTCAGTGGGTTAAAGCCTCTTCCTTCAGCTCAAATCATGCATGATCTCAGGGTCCTGGGATCGAGGCCCGCCTCGGGCTCTCTGCTCAGCAGGGAGCCTGCTTCCTCCTCTCTCTCTGCCTGCCTCTCTGCCTACTTGTGATGTCTCTCTCTGACAAAAAATAAATAAATAAAATCTTTTTAAAAAAGTAATAAATTAAAAAGCTTTTTTTCATGGTTGACATAATTGCCTATGTAGAAAAACTCAAGAGTCCAAATAAGCTGCTAGAACCATAGGCAACCTTAGAAATATTAAATGATTAAAAAATCATTTCATTTATCTACCTAGCTATCTTATTTTTAGAGTTGGAAACTGAAATTAGGAAAACAGTCCTATTTACTATAGCACCAAAAATATGAAATTTTTAAGTATATATATAACAAAATATGTGGAATATTTTTATTGAAAACTAATATACATTGATGAGAGAAATCAAAGATACATTTATGGAGACATGCATGAAATGGGAGGCTTAATGCCAACAAAATTTGAAGTAGGGTTTTTCTGGAGAAACTGACAAACCGAGTATCAAACTATTTTGGCAGAGAAATAAATAACCAGGAATGCAGTATAAGCATTCATACAGTAATAAGAAAATCTGGGAGGAAATTCTTGCTATCACAGGTTAGGAAAAGACTCAGATGGGGCAGAAAAGCACAATTCATTAAAAAAATTGATTAATTGGACTTAATTAAAATTTAAAACTTTTTTCCTCAACAAAGACTATTCACAACATAAAACTCATACTTGGAAAAAATATTTGCAAACCACGTAATTGATATAGGACAGATATCCAGAACACACAAATAATTCTTAAAACACAATAGTAAGCAACCAAATAATCCAATTTTTATTTTTTTATTATTTTTTAAAGATTTATTTATTTATTTGAGAGAGAGAAAGAGAGCATGTGTGCCAGCTGAGGGGAGGGGAGCAGGAGAGACTCTTCAAGCAAACTCCCTGCTGAGCACAAAGTCCAACATGGGGCTCCACCTCACAACCCGTGAGACCATGACCTGAGTCGAAACCAAGAATCCAACCCATAAGTGACTGAGCCACCCGGTGCCCCCAAACAAACAATCCAATTTTTCAAGGTAGGCAAAATATTCGAACAAATTCTTTACCAAAAAGGGCATACAGCTGGCAAATAAAAACATTAAAAGATGCTTAATATCATCAGTCTTTAGAAAAATGTAGGTTAAAAACCTTAACGAGATACTGCTATGAAACTATCATAAAGGAAAAAGAAAGAACGCATCAAAGGAGGAAAGGGAGGGAGGGAGGGAAACTGACAGAAATAAGGATGTGTGGGTAAGGATGTGTGAAACAACTAGAACTAGAATGCTAATCAGCTCTGGTATGAATGCAAATCGATGCACACACTTTGGAAAACAGTTTGGCAATCTCTTATAAAGGTAAAAATACACTTGAAATAAAAAATCAACCATTCCACTTCTAGTTATTTGCCTACAAGAAATGAAAAATCTATGTCCACAAAAGTGTTTGCAGGAGTTTTATTTGAAATCATGTCAAGTGTCCAAATGTTGAATAGCTTTTTAAAATTTGGGGTACGTACGGCGCCTGGGTGGCTCAGTGGGTTAAGCCTCTGCCTTCAGCTCAGGTCGTGATCTCAGGGTCCTGGGATCGAGGCCCACATCGGGCTCTCTGCTCTCTCTCTCTCTGCCTGCCTCTCTGCCTACCTGTGATCTCTCTGTCAAATAAATAAATAAAATCTTAAAAAAAAATTGGGGGGTACATAAACACAAGGGACTACTATGTATCAATAAACCTGCTGATATGCACAAAGTGGATTACACTGCATTATACTAATGTACTCTACTAAGTGAAGGAAGCCCAACTCAAGATTCCACGATGTGTGATTCCCTTTACAGGACATTTTAGAAAACATTAAACCATAGGGACAGAAGACAGATTAGTGCCAGGCAGGGGTTGGGTGTTAGAGGAGCAGACTGAGCAGAAAGGAGAACAAGAAAATTAGCGGGGTGATGGAAATGCTCTATAGCTTGACTGTGTTATAGCACCATGACTTCTACACTTGTAAAAACCGCGGGGCGTCTGCCTTCGGCTCAGGTCATGATCCCGGAAACCCAGGATCAAGTCCCACATCATCAGGCTCCCTGCTCTGCAGGAAGCCTGCTTCTCCCTCTCCCACTCCCCTTGCTTGTGTTCCCTCTCTCGCTGTGTTTCTCTCCATCAAGTAAATACATAAAATCTTAAAAAACAAACAAACAAACAAACAAAAAAACCTCAGAGAACTCTGCCAGGGTGAATTTTACTTTGCATACAATAAAATTTACCTACAAATTGTAAACATAATTAAACACAGAAAATGGTTAATTAAATTAACTTTTAAACACAATGCCTCTAATTGTACATCCTCTGTGGGATATATAGGTTTTTTTCCCCTCCCTATGAGACATGTTTTAAGAACAAAAATAACTGAAATAAAATTTTAAACATAGTATTCTTAGTGTTTGAAATAAATTTGATATTGTAATTATGAAACTACTTTATATACGGTGTAGGATAAAGTAAGAAAATAAATATATTAATATTATTAGGAACTAATATGTGAACTATAAGAGAAAAGAAGCATTCATATAAAATTAAGGTAAGTAAAAATCTTATAATTCTTTATTTTTAACTGGAATTCATATAAAGTCATGAGTTAAATGCATTCTAGCATTTAATGTCTACATAAAGCAGCTGGAAATAGTAACATCTCAGTAAGAATGAACAGAATTAATATTTACTGATTTCTAAACTATGATTTCTCGGGCGCCTGCATGGCCCAGTGGGTTAGAGCCTCTGCCTTCAGCTCAGGTCATGATCTTGAGGTCCTGGGATCAAGGCCTGCATCCGGCTCTCTGCCTGCCTCCCACTCTTTCTCTGCCTGCCTCTCTGCCTACTTGTGACCTTTCTCTCTGTCAAATAAGTAAATAAAATAGTTTCAAATAAATAAATAAATAAATAAATAAATAAATAAATAAATAAATAAACTATGATTTCTCAACACTCCACAGTATAAAATACCACAGCATGTTACAGTAATAGCTAATTCTAGGTGGGGGCAAGGAAAACATAGCAACAGTGTAGTGTAAGAAAAGAGCAAAGGGCTCAGATACTAATGGCCTTGTATCAAAGAAACACAAAAGCCTCCCTGGAGTAGCTTCCATTAACCAAATCAGGAACCTTTGGTTGTCAAAAAGAACAAGGATCGCCATGAATCAGAACACACTGAATTTTTTTAAATGACACCATAATGATTATAGAGAAGGAGCAAGACTGAGAAATTTAAAAAAGCTCTTCTTTATAGAAGAATACCAGTTAATAGGTCAAGAACAAACAATAGTATTAGAAAAATTATCATTTTGAAATCCCCAAGTAATAATTATAGCAGGCAAGAATCATTGATGGATCATGAAAATATAAGATGAGAAGTTGTTAGGGAACAGAAAGTCAAACAGTCAAGTATTTCCCAATAAATAATTCTCACGGATTATTTATTAAAACCGAAAAGAAATGTGCTTCACTCTAGAGAGACCACTCTGGTCACTACTTTAACCAAAGTAGTGGCCAGATTTGGGATTACCGGTGGTAGGGCAATCTGACATCAAGCACTCCTGGTGTAAAGCATTAAGAAATACACAAAACCAATGTAATACTCTTGCCAAAGTACGTGAATCTAACGATGAAAAATCAATCAGGCAAATCTACAACATAGAAAATTCCATAGGAAGACTAGCCTGGATTCTTCAGAAAAGTCATTGTCATGAAAACAAAACCAAACAAACAGATGTCGGAGACCTGTTCGAAATTAAAGGGGAATAAAAGGAAAACAAAGACAAAAATGAACGCCTGGGGCTTCATCAAGATAAAAAGCTTTTGCACAGCAAAGGAAACAGTCAACAAACCCAAAAAACAACCTACATAATGGGAGAAGATATTTGCAAATGTCTTATCAGATAAAGGTCTAGTATCCAAAGTCTATAAAGAACTTATCAAATC